>JAKTQU010000061.1:0-77290 GCA_030579395.1 Aciculoconidium aculeatum
AAGAGGTCCCAGGAAACATTTCCCCGGAAACTTTTTAGTGGCCAATGATTGAGTTTAAGTAAAATATCAGGATAAATAAAACGTTTTTTACCAACTGTAACAACATTTCTGGTTTTCCCATCTGATCTCTGCTAAGCATAAATTTTAAAAAAAATTGGGCGTGTGGCGTAGTTGGTAGCGCGTCTGCCTTGCAAGCAGAAGGTCATTGGTTCGACTCCGATCTCGTCCATTATATTTTTGCAACTTTTTGACCTACAGTTTATCTACATTCCTTAGTATATGAAAGCATTTTTTTTTTTAGATTACAACAGAATTCGACTATCCCCTACATTGAATATTCTTAAAAGATCCATTTCTCTATATAAATAATTTACAGACTGCTCCTCTCCGTATTGTATCAGATGGAAATGTCAAGTCGATTACAAAATGAAAAACCACGAATATCAACATTTTACTTCATCCTAATCACCCCTCTCAACAAGTTCTGCACTTCTCTTCCAAACCATCCACTTACCTTATCCAATTCATCTGTTCCTACATCATCCACGCCATCCAACTTTGCCAACTGTTTCTTCAATTCTCTTTCCAAAGCCTCATCACCTAAATCGTCCTCCACGTTCAAATTGTTGAATTCCTCCAAATCCTCTTCACTGAACCCAAAACCGGAAACGTCGAGTTTGCCCAAAGTGTCGTTGTTGATTTGCAGCCAGTTTTTTTCCAATTTCCCATCAGTGGTGTTTTCAGAAACCGCAGCCTTCTTTTCCATATACTCTTTGAAAATTCTTCTCTTAAGAACCACCTTGTTCAAGCGGTGATTAAGCTGTTTGGTGAATAAGTCCGGGTCGATATCACCACTAAACCCGGCCAAATCAACTGTAACCTTGTCGCTTTCTACAAACTTGAGCCGAATGAAAACCAACACCTGCTGGATCCACTCAATCAAGCCAATAAACAACTTTTCATCATCCTTGTTGTAGATATTATGGATAAACCGCCATAACGTCTCCTCGTGTCGATCTAGAAGCTTTTTTAATCTGTTAAAAATCTCCATGCTGCTCAATAGGTACATCTCGCTTCCATTGAGAACAGTCAATTCCTCCATTAGATCATTCATAAAGCCCTGGAAATCCTTGAAAACAACGTGAACGTCACTCTTGCCGAAAATCCTCATCAACGGCTGGTAGAAAACCGTCAAGAAGTTCTTGATCAATTCGGTGAGTTCCGGTTCTTGCCACAATTGCTTGATGATATCCTTGTCTGCCATTCTAATACGAAGTTGAAGATACTGTTTAAGAAGAAGATACACGGAAGTAGTAGCATCTGAACCTGTTTTACTTACTCCTAATTGAGTGTATTCGGTATACGAGCGCTGGACTCGACCAAAAGCCTCTGGAGAAAAAGAAGGTTTTAAACGTGGAGTTGAAAGAATGCTTAATAGTAAATCCTCCTCGGTTTCTTTAATCTGTTCTTGCACAGAAGGATTCCCAACATACTCGTTGATACGGGTTATAAAAGGGTCAAAGGGATTTTCCTGGATCTTGACGTTTTTCATGGAAATTCTTAGTTTAGAATGTTTCTCCGATTTCCTAGAATCAGAAGAATTACGTTTTTCCTTCTTTTCTCCAGATGCTCTGATTCTTTCCTCTAAATCCTTGATTTCAACCTCAAACCCACTCAAATCTTCATCCAATAACATGATAAACGTTCTGGCCAACAAGTTTCTTCCTGATTCCTCACTAAACCCCGGGAAATTGACCAAAAGTAGATCCACGACCCGGGAAACGATTTTCGCCGGATTGGTAAATCGAAGAATCCCATATACTACGCTATACGGAAACAACCGGTGGAACTTCTTACACTTGTTGAACCACTCGTTCGAGTTATCCTGGCCAAGGAAAACCTGGTACAACGTGGCTGCGATTTCCAACTTGCTCCATTCGTTAAACGTCTGGAGCATTGGCGATAATTGTTTGATATCCGAGGTTTTTTTGATATCGCGGAAAATCCTCACCAAAGTCTCTGGTTTCATGATCAATTCTTGCTTAAACTCTTCAAAGTCTTTGGTCATTTGGATCATCACTGCTGCGGTTTTCTGCTGGAATTCTTGTTGGGTCTTGATGATGTTTTTCTCGTGTTCCAAGCGTTTTATGGAATCTTGGAAATCCGCCTTGGTGATTTTCTCAAACCTGTCCAAGTATAAAAACTCGTGGAAAGGCAAAGAATGCACGATTTCAGGAAACTTACAAAGAGCCTTGAGATACCCTCGAAGAGAAAGCCGCAATTTCTCACAATAAAGAATCGAGCCGGATTCCTTGGGTTTCCCGGGAAACCGCGGGCCCTCGGCCATGAGTCCAGGGAAGTTTTTCTTCAATCTGGCAGATAAACCTTTGAATTGGGAATACGACCTTGCAACGAAATGAGAGGAATATGAAGATTCCTTAGTGGTTACCTGCACCACAAACACAGGAGAACTAGTTTTGGGCACGGGATACCACCACGAAGATTCCAGCGATAACTCGTCCGGTTCCTCTCTTACACTCACTACACCTATACTGATTCCTCCTGTAAAGTCAAACTTGTCGTACTCGTACATTCCAGCCACTTTTACTGGAACATGGCCCACGCCATTAATCTTATCCATTCTCGCCGTGTCCAGCGGCTTCAAATGGGCTTCGTTTAAATAAACCAAGTCCTGGTGGGTGATTACCATGGAGTTGTAAAACATAAGTAATCCAGAGAGAAACTTCTTATTGACTTGTCTTCTTTTCGTAGTATTTTCCTTTCTGTCCTCTGAATTGCTCATATTCTTCAGATTAAAGCTCACGATAAACGGCTCCACGGTTTCTTTCCAGAACCGGGCCTGGTCCTCCTTGGAGTTATTGGAAACAAACGGGAACGTTCGGATTAGCGATTGGAAGAAGAACGAGAGCAAGGGAAGCGCGTTGGAGCTCAACGTGGTTTCAGTGAAGGGCTGGCCTAGTGCACCGCAACAATCCGGTCTATTCATCAACAGAAGTTCCCTGGTTAGTTCATTCTCCAAAAGATACTTTTTTAAAAAGTGTTCTTGGGTAGGAGTTAAAGGAGGTAAAGGAGCTTGTCTCAGGGTCACTGTATGGAAAGTATCTAAGGATTCCGTGTCGTCGGAGGAATTGACCATGTTTAATTGTTTCCGTGCTTTAATAATAGATTGTTCTGATGGAAAGTATAACAAAGTCGAACAATGACCTGGTACACAAATGATTATTATGTATCGTCTAAACTATCGCCAAGACTTGTCCCAATTACCTGTTAAGAAGAGAGATGTAGAATCTTAATTATATTGATACATGGATATGCGTATTCAGGGATCTTAAAATTGGTAAAGGGAATTTTTACGGAATTACCGAGGAAACCTCGTTGGATGGACTAGCGAGTACGGAGGGTAAGCCATGACTATCGGTTGAAGCCTAGCAGGCTTAAGTGACGGTTGGAATGGGAGGTTAGTGGCTAGTGGGTGGGTGTATATGCAGGAAACAAGATAGAGAGCAATAATCAGAGACAAGAGAAGAAAGAGAAACGTAATGAAAGCTAAAGGAATAGTGATAAAGTAAAGAAATAGTGAAGAGATGGGAATAGTGAGAGAGGAGTAGAGAAATGGAAATAGTGAAGAAATGTGAATAGAGAAATGTGAATAGAGAGATGTGAATAGAGAAATGGGAACGAAATGATTCTGGACATTCCTAGTTATCTAATGGTTTTCTAAACATCTTTCATATAATCTCATTCTCTTCATCATCGTGTACTTCTCATCCTCATCATCCTTCTTCTGGTATACCTATCTCTCTTTCTGGTTTACACACACCTCTTCGCATGATAAATTGAAATTTTTTGGCAGCTCATCACCAAATTTTTTTTCCAATTAGCAATGGGTGTCCAAAAGAAAGAGAAGCTGAGAAGAGCTCGTCAGAATGACACGAGAGATGGGAATCTTCGAGTCAAGGGGGAGAACTTCTACCGTGATGCCAAGAAGGTGAAGCATCTTGCCATGTACAAATCCGGCCGTGCTGTGCGTAATGCCAAAGGGGAAATCGTCAAGGCTGCTGATCTCCAGAGCACTGATTTGCCCACTGCTCGTGTGGATCCCAACAGAAAGTGGTTTGGTAACACCAGAGTGATTGCCCAGGATGCCCTTAGTCATTTCCGTGAAGCCATGGGCGAAAAGAAGTCCAATACCTACCAGGTGCTTCTTAGAAGAAACAGACTCCCCATGTCGCTTCTTGACGAAAAGGACAAGACCGAGTCTCCAACCGCAAATATATTAGAAACCGAGTCGTACTCGCTGACGTTTGGTCCTAAGCAACAAAGAAAGAAACCCAGAGTGGTGGCTTCCTCCTTGGAAGAATTGGTGGATGCTACCGAAACCGATGCCACTGCATTCTCTGAAAAGGCGGAACTCGATGCCACTCTTGGTTTGATGGGTGGTTCTATTCTTGACAAGGATGACTTTACACAAGAAGCTAAAGAGGCCATTTTCAACAAGGGTCAATCCAAGAGAATCTGGAACGAATTGTACAAGGTTATCGATTCTTCCGATGTCGTTATACATGTTCTCGATGCCAGAGATCCAATAGGGACCAGATGTGAGTCTGTCCAGAAATATATCAAAGAAGAATGTGCTCATAAGCACTTGATTTACGTGTTGAACAAGTGTGATTTAGTGCCTACGTGGGTGGCGGTATGTATAAAAGATTTTATCAAGAGCACAGGATTTTTTCATTGAATTATTTGCATTTGCATTTTCATTTCATTTTTTGCATTATTTTTTCATTTCATTTTTTTTCATTTTTTGCATCATTTTTGCATTTTCATTTTTGCATTCATTTTCATTTTTTCATTTATTCATTTTACCTCTCCCAAGGACCTTTGTCAGGGTGCTAAGATATCTTTCTAGATGGATCAATTTATTGATCACCTTTTCGCCTGTTACGTCGTTGGAAGATAAATTCTGCTCGCCCGTGTCCTAGTTTACTAGATTACAGCCGTTTTGGTTTGCAATTTGTCACATTGAATGGTAGTTTTTACCGTTCGTCTAGAGCAGAACGGGAACTTATTGAGTTGAACATTATCGTTGAAAGACAGTTTATGATTTTGTTCGTAGTATAGAAACCGACACTTATCTTTATATCTCTTTTTTTTTTCTTTTTCTGTGCTTCTTTCATTCTTTTTCATTCATTACTAACAAATAGGCTGCATGGGTGAAACACCTTTCCAAAGATTACCCTACTTTAGCATTCCATGCTTCTATCACCAACTCGTTTGGTAAGGGATCTTTGATTCAATTATTGAGACAGTTTGCCACTTTACACAGTGACCGTAAGCAAATCTCGGTCGGGTTTATTGGGTACCCTAATACTGGGAAATCCTCTATCATCAACACCTTGCGTAAGAAGAAGGTGTGTACAGTTGCCCCTATTCCTGGGGAAACCAAGGTGTGGCAATATATCACGTTGATGAAGCGTATTTTCCTTATTGATTGTCCTGGGATTGTGCCTCCTTCAGCCAAGGATTCCGAATCAGACATTTTGTTCAGAGGTGTTGTTAGAGTGGAGCACGTTTCTCACCCAGAACAGTATATTCCAGATATGTTGAAGAAGTGTGAGCGTAAGCACTTGGAGAGAACTTATGAGTTGAAGGGATGGAGTAGATGGGAAGATGATGCGGAGTTATTGGAACAAGCCAGTACCGAGTTTATAGAATTGCTTGCCAGAAAGGGAGGAAGATTATTAAAGGGAGGAGAACCAGATGAGTCTGGTGTTTCCAAGCAAATCCTCAATGACTTTAACAGAGGAAAGATTCCTTGGTACACTGCTCCTCCTAAGGATGAAGAGGTTAGAACCGGTGATGACAAGAAGGCTGAATATAAGAGAAAGAGAGCTGAAAGAGAAGAAAAGAGGGGCATAAAGAGAAAGGCTGAGGAAGAGGAGGAGGAAGAGGAAGAGAAGGCTATTGGCTCGCAGGATGTCGAAGAAGCAATTAAGGAAGACACTCAAGCCTCTGATTAATCTCTGTATAATAGTTTTTTTATTTCGTTGGTTAGCATTGCATTATTAATTTTATGGATAGGTTAGATGATGTAGAGTAATTGTTGCGTTTTTTTACAGTTTCTATTTCAATAGTATATTACAATGATGGACGATGTCCAGTTTCTGAGATTATGTTTAAGTTGAATTGTTAGGAGTTTAAGTTGACTTGTTAGGTATTTTTATTCCTGATTAAGACCCCAGATTCTACCCTTAAACCCGCCTAAAAAGCCATACCCTCCGCTCTGTCTTAACAACTCCTTTAAACACTCCATGGCCAAATACGCATGTAAACTGCTGGTCATTTGCTGCAGGTACGAGCTGGAAAAGTGTTGACGGATCGCTGGAGAAATTGGCAACAAGTGCAATTCTTCCGCCAAATACTCAATCAGCGGTTTGTTCCCGCCCTTTTCATCGCCTCCCTTATTCAACTGGTTCCCAATATACTTCAAATCGTAGAAATTGGGAAAGTACTTGGAACACCACCAGGTGAAATCGCCCTCGTCCAGAGGAAGAGAATCGTTCATAAGCATGCTGATGAAAAAGCCTAGGTCGTAGCCCGCGTGGTAACTGATCCAGTTGACCGAGTTATCGAGTAACAACCCGCTTTCAATCATAAGCTCTGCAAACTCCACGTGAGGGATTCCCTGGTTCATATGGAGCAGGAAGTTGATTTGCGAGGTTTGCGCCAACATGTTGAGGTGCTCTTCGTTATACATTTCCTTACTCAAGTCGTATAAGAAGTTGAATTGCCAGATGACGCTGGAGGAGATCTCGTTGTTTTTGATCTTGGTCACGCAGAACGAGAGCTGGATCATATTAAGGAGATCCGAGTTGGAACGTAAAGTCTGAAAGTGGTAATCCGACGACGACTTGAACGTTCCTACGGGCCGCGCCACTATCCCGGGAATCTCCTGGTGTATGGATATGAAGACCTTGGCCGAAGGGTCGTTGGTAAAAGTACGGAGGTTTTGGAACTCGTGCTGGAGGTTTTGGATGAAAACCTCCTTGATGATGGGGATTCCCACGGCCTGCGGCTGCTGCTGGCTGAGGATTCCCGACTGGATGGGGCCTATTCCGGGCTGGCCAGGCTGTTGTTGAGCCTGCTGGTGCTGGGGTTGTCCTGGACGAATCATGCCCTGTTGTTGGATGGGCTGGTTCATCATCTGTCTCTGCAACTGCTGCTGCAATTGGATCTGCGAGATCTGCGGCGATTGCGGCAAATTCCCCTGCGGAACGTGCAGCTGGAGGTATTGTAGGTGTGGGTTGTTCATGGAAGCAGTGTTGTATTAGAAAATAGCGAGGATGAATTTGAAGTTGGTAAATAGTGAGAAAAGTGAGAAAGGACGAGTGAAATGGCGAGAAAAGTGAGAAAATAGCGAGAGTAAAATAGTGAGAAAATAATGAGAATAGTGAGAAAATGGTGAGAAAATGGTGAGAAAAGTGAGAATGTAGTGAGAATAAATCGAGAATAGTTAGAAAATGGTGAGAATATAACGAAATAACGAGAAAATCACGAAATATCGTGAAAATAGCGAAATATCAAGATACTAGCCGGGGAAATCTCTGAGAGACAGGTACAATGAGTTAACATTATATTACTTCCTGAATAGACTTTATGACTTCACGATAGTTCTAAAACTAAGTTCTTCTACTCAGAAGAGAAGACCTTGCGCAGAAGATGGAAATGCTATCAGCCTAGTGTTATCCAGTATAAGACAGAATACTCACTTATTTAGAGAATAACTAGGTCTTAATATAGAGTAGCAATGATAGGATGTTTCTCCAATAATTATTTGTCCGATATCATTTATATTCAGTTGTCTGTTGTTCATTTGTATTCTTGTATTCTTGTTCTCTTGTTCTCTTGAATTATTTTCTATTTTCTTTACACTCTCTATGGTTTCTATTTGCTAACAAGCCTCAATTCTGTCTCCCTTCTATCATCCTCCCTTATCATCTTCCAGTCAAACAGTGTCATTTATTACCCAGTAACAGGCTACTACTAATGTAATTTTCGATGGCTGCAAATTTCGGGCAAATCTTCGAAAAATTCTTCAATTTATGACCAAGACTATTACACCTGGAAGGTTATGAATATATTATGAACAGCTAACTAGCCATACTTATCTTTTCCAGTTACTCATCTACAAAACATCACTCAAATATGGACTAACTATACACCCATAACTACAACTGCTCTCGCAATTCCCCACCTAAATAGTCGTGGCTTCCCACTCCCCTAGGCTTGAACATATGCTGAACCAAGAACCCTACAGCCAAAACCAAGGATACTATAGCCACGACTATGTAGATCACCCCTAGACTCAAGTTCCTGCCCCCAAAGGTGTTGTTGGTGGTGATAACCATGGTTTTACTACCTCCAAAGATCTCAACGGGGTAGTTTAACCCGATGGAAACCTGGTACGTTCCCGAGGACATGGTTTCCGTGGTGTTTTTCCCGTAGAGCTTGTAGAAATTAGGCAACCCGGCGGTTCTCATCCAGTTTTGCAAGTGCTGCCATTCCGAAAGATCAGGAACGTTGGTTTCGTTGTAACCTTGGGGGAACATCTTATCCCAATTAGGAGGAGGCACGATCTGGGTGTGGTCATACTTTGTTTTCTTGAACTTGGTGTGACGGTCCAGGGACCACGAAATGTCGTCACTGGAGAGTGTATACGTTTCATTGTTATCTCCGTTTTTCGCATTCAACAACACCAAGTCGGAAAAGGTGTCATTGAAAATGGAATTTGCTATAAGACCACAAGGATAAATGACTTTATTCCCGTCGTCATCCATGTGACCAGAGATCCCACCGTCCTTGTTTCTAAACAAAAGAGGCTTACAAGTGTCAGTTACAGAGTGTAAAGGCACCGCATCCCCTTTTAACTGGCCTAAATCCACAGAACTCACGTACTTTCTATGGTTCTGGAAAAAGTTGGTCAATCTGTAGTACAAATAAATAGGAGGTTGTATATCCTTGGGCAAGGTGAACTGTATCTGGCACGTTGGATCCGTAGAGTTGTCAAACCTCCATTGGAACTCTGGGTCGTTGTTTTCCTTTTGGAAATGGTAGGAGGTGTATTTTGCCGGAATAGACGTGAACTTCTCCTTGGCCAAGTCCGAGCACTTGGAATAATCAAGACTGATCATCTCGGTGTTGAAGGTGGTGTAGATGATGGCTATTCCCAAAGGGGCAAACACCAAGGCTATGAAGAAGAGGAGCGGAATCACCAGCAGTGGTGTCAAGATCGGCTGCCATGCCTTCAATCTCTGCTGTCTGAACGCGGTGTTGGGAGGTTTCCTCGACTTGCCCGTGCTGGGTGCCTCAAACTCTTCCGATGATTCTTTTCTGTTACGTACAGCCATTGGTTGTGGTGTCGTGACTTTTCTTAAAGGCGCAGTGAAAACAAATAGTATAAGGAGTGAAAATAGATTAAGTAGAATGGTAGAAAAGTAGAGTAGAAGTAGAGTAGAAGTAGAGTATAAGTAGAGTATAAGTAGAGTATAAGTAGAGTATTAGTATAGTATTAATATTAGTATTAGTATTACTATTAATAGTATAGTATTAGTAGTAGTAGTATTAGTAGTAAAGTAGTAATGTTACTAGTAAAGTATAATAATTAGTAGTACGAGAATAGATATGAAAAAATAGGTATGAGATTAAGTATGAGAATAAGTATGAGAATAGATATGAAGAAATAGTATGAGAACATATGAGAGAAAATAGATGAATGGATAGATAGGAAGAAAATAGGTTTAATAGTTCGCTAAAAAAGATATCAAGAGGTATGAGAAGAATAGATAGAAAATAGATAAGAGAAAAGATATGAGAATAACAGATAGAAAATAGGTATGAGAATAGAGAATTGATATAAAGAATAGAGAATAGATATGAATAGTTAGAAATAGAATAGATATGAAGAGAATATGTATGAAGAGAATAGAGAATAGATATGAAAAGATATTAAGAGAAATATATATGAAGAGAAATAGATAAGAGCATATAATAACATATACGAACATATAAGAACATATAAGAACATATAATAACAGAAGAAATAGATACAGAGAATAGACACAGAGAATTGATACTAGATAAAATATTGAAGGCATTCTACAACTTGTACTGAATACTAAAGAGTTGTCAATAATACAGATAAGAAGAGAATAATGTAGAATACACAGACCACCAGTCCACTCTCTAATTAACAACCTAAATACTCCTCTAACCTCTATTATTCTATTAGGATTACTCTTTGTTTTTCTTCTTTGGAACAAACTTGTTTGAACCTTGCTTCATCTTATCTTTGAACTTTTTGTCATCTCTCTTGAATTGATGGCCATTGCCCTGCTTGGATTCTCTAGGTTCCAACGAGATAGTGTACCCATCAATGACTGTTTCCTTTGCTGAAAGAGCCTTGGCCTGTGATTCGGCCGTGACAAACTCACATAAAGCAATCTTGTCGGACTTTTTGAAGTTCTTGTGTTCTCCGAAATTCTTCAAAAGGTGCTCGGCTACAACTTCCTCATCAATGGGCCCAACTCCACGGATATAGATTGGGAAAAAGCTATCTCTTCCTTTGAACTTGGAAACAGCTGCAACAGGAGGAGGAACTGGTTTCTTGACTGGTTTTGGCGCTGGCTTGGCAATTGGCTTAGGTGTTGGCGTGGATTGAGAAGCAAGCGCGGCCCAAGAAATAGGTCCGGAAGGAATTGGTGCTGGAGTTTCCTTGATTTCTTCAAGTTCCCCGTTTTCCTTAACCTTAGGATCTTTTTTAATTTCCTTAATAGGTTCCTTAATAGGTTCCTTAATAGGTTCTTTGATATCCTTAACAGGTTCTTTAACAGGCTCTTTAACAGGTTCCTTGACAGGTTCCTTAACTTCCTTAACAGGTTCCTTAATAGGTTCCTTGATATCTTTAACAGGTTCATTGATCTCCTTAACAGGCTCCTTGATCTCCTTAACAGGTTCCTTAACATGTTCCTTGATCGGCTCATTTTCCTTTACAGGCTCATTAATCTCCTTTTCAATTTCCTTGGACTCTTCATTTTCAATCTCAATAAACCTCAAAACATCATTGACCACATCATAGCTCAGCTCTCTCTTACCTGGAGTCAAAATAAAGGTCTGGGTAAACGGATAATACGGAGAATCGCCCCTGGACCATTCGCCAAAAGCCACAATTAAAATGTTATTGTGGGTCGAAGCCTCGAAAACCGCCGACGTGATAATGATGCGGTTGTTGGCCCCTAACAACTTGGGGTCCTGGAAACGGCTCTTGATGGCTTCGGTACCCTGGGCCCTGTGCACACACTTGTTGGTGGGGAAGGAGTCGTGGGAGAGCGTGGCATTGGCGTGGTACATTCTATAGATGTTTTCAATCTTGGAGTTGTAGTTATCGTAGTAAGAGGTGATGAAAAACCAGCCAATGGACGAGATCGATTCGTCGGAAACGGCCGGCGAAACCGTGCCATTGGTGCTCGTGCTGGGAACGGCACCGCCGCTGCTCCTGACTCCAACTACCTTTGCTGCTTGGACCGTCATTTGTGCTTCTGTTGTAGATTTGTCCACGCAAAAAATTTCAGATGTGTCGTACTTTGGAGTTATGAGTGGTAGCGAGGAGGAAGGGGAAGGTAGAGGAAGAGCTAGGAAGAGGAAGGTAGAGCGAAGAGCGAATAGGATGTACGAGGTTGTATGTGAGAGATTGGATGTGTTAGAGGTTTATACGTTTATATAGAGGTTGTAGGGCTATGTATGCTTTTAATTCCATGGGACAAAAGTTTGAATTTTTCATCGAAAACCCTGCAACTGCTTAGTTACTAGGGTGGTTTCTTGAAACGGTATTTCGTTTATTATTACTTTGATAAATACAAAATGACCACTTCAAACAAGTTTGAAGTGGAAATAAGTGAAGATATGTTTGAAAATAAGTGGAAATATATATGTTTGAAAATAATTTGAAAATATTAAGTGGAAATAATTTGAAAATAATTTGAAAATATCAAGTGGAAAATATTGTGGAAATATTTAAGTGGAAAATAATTAATTGGAAATATTTTACGAGGGTTAAAAGTCAACGTAGTAATGATGTATACTTATGATATGTGGTAGTCACATATTAATTACGTATTATAGTCATATAAATTGAAGCTATTACGTATATATATTTATTACGTATTATAGTTATTACGTGTATTGTATCTATTACGTATATTGTAGTCATATATATTGTATTTATTACGTATATTGTAGTAATTACGTATATTGTAGTTATTACGTATATTATAGTCAAGTCATAGTCATATATCTCATATTTTACTCAGTCATTTACTCATAGTATTTCCTCATAAAATTACAGCTAATACCCAGGTGACGTGTATTCAGATAAATACCCTACATCCTCTAATTACTCACACTCTCTCAACAACTCTTCCAAAACCTTTTCTTCCATATCGGCTCTGTTGGCACCCCATTGCTTGATTCCCATTCTTCTCAACACCTCGATAGCCTTATCTCTAGGAAAACCCATGTTTTCAAACTGAGTAACGATCTCATCGTCGATCCCGTACAAGGCGGAATCACTCAACTCTGTTTCGCCTTCGCTGGCATAAATCTTGGTCCAGTATGCAGCGGTTTCGTCAAAGCCCAGTCTGTTGCTCAAGAAATGCTTAGCAACTTCTGCGTCCTGAGGATCATTGGGCTCAGGAGACTGCAACAAGCTCTGTAAACTGATCAAGGAACTCTTCAAAGTCAAGATCGGAGTCCATGCATCCTTCAAGATATCAAGACAAATGGCACCAGTAACAGATGAAATGTTGGGATGGTAGATCTTGGTGGAAAACTTCATGATAGGAGGCTTGAAAGGGTACTCGTTAGGGATATTGATGTCCACCAGAAACAACCCGCCCTCGTATGGGGTACCTGGAGGACCCTTGAAGAAACCAGTCAACTTGGTCAAGTCGTTTTCGTTATTAAGCTTGAGCGTGACGCCGGATTGCGAGTCCTGGCGACACTCTTCAAGTTCCTTGGCAATTCTTTTAACACGAGACATATTGGTTAATTCTTTGGAACAAATATTCAATACAAATTATTCGATACAAATTTGAGTCCGAATTTTAGTTACGAATTTGAGAATTTGACACACAAACAAACCAAAGGGTTGGAATTATATAGAAGAATCGTTAACAAGACAATCTTAACAGTAAGTATTTGATTTTAACAGTGAGAGGTTTTCTACTTTTCTTTGGCTAAAATCTGAACAATCATTTCATCTCTGTTTGAAAGATGTGAATTTTTTTGATTGCAAAAACCGTAATTACTTCCTTTCCAACCAATCAATGGAGAATGCATTGGAAATATCTTCTGGATTGTGGTTGTCAAGTTTGAACTATCTATTTGAACTTGAGTGGAAATGATAGACTTGTCACTTCCAAATGTTGTTGAGTTACATATAGGAGAGACAAGGCCAGTGATTCAGAATAATCAGAATAATCAAAAATTATCAGAATAATCAAAAATAATCAGAATAATCAAAATCAAATAATCGAATACTCGTTTAAAATCAGGTGAATCGTGAATAGTACAAAATAGTATGATATACTATATACATATAGGTATGTATACCTATAAGTATCACCTACGTAATTACTTTACGTTCTGTACGTTTTTGAAAGAAACAGGGTACTGAAATCTCTAAAATCTCTAAAATCACTGAAACTTGTCACGAAGTAGAATTAAAGATAACAAGAATTCTTTAAAGATTAAGAAGAAATTCTAATCAGAATATTCAAATTCACTCCGAATTAAACTAGTTTCTACATATCCACACTCAAACGATATAGTTCTACCCAGATGAATATGAATACAGAACACCGAAATATCTCTTAAATCTTAAGTCTCTCAAATTACGAAATCTCTTAAATCTTCTCTTAAATTACGAAATCACTCCACTGAAACTTGCGAGATTGCTTTAATTTTCATAAAACATCAAATGCATAATCATAATCATTTTCATTTACTCATTCTCATTACTCATTTTCTTAATCATTACTTGTTCTCTTAATCATTACTTGTTCTCTTAATCATTTTCATTTACTCATTTTCTTAATCATAATTTTACGCATTTTGAAAAGAACGTTTTTATTGCATTACCGTAAATCAACGTAACCTGATACATATCATATATTAGTTTATACATATAGTTTATATACAATAGATATCTGATACATTAGCTTACATTAGTTTATACATATTATTTTATATTATTTTACTAGTATACATTACACATTAATGGTAAACGAAAATGAAAACATAAACGATAAACTTCACAAACCTTCGGTTGCTCAGTTTTTCACTTAGTTACTTCACAAACCTTCGGTTTGCTCAAATAGCTACTTCACAAACCTTCGGTTTGTGAAGTAACTACCCCTTTATATTCCGCAACCCCTCAAATATATTCTTAAACGAATCCGGAGCCCCTTTTACAAAATCCAACTCAAAGAAACCCAACTCGTCATTCTTCACCAACTCCATAAGAACAATCAAAACCCCCCATTGATGAGGTTTATTCACCAACGTTCTCTCCAATAAGATCTTGGTCGTAAGTTCTTGGATTTCCAGATGACTTCCGTGCCAAATCGACTTGTTATCGAAAAAGTGCAACATGGTACTGATAAACCAATGAGTATGGCTATTAGGATAACGCAACTGGTTGGCCATGGCATTGAGAATATACGATTTAAACTCTAGCGAGCCGTGGTTCATGAGATCTACAAGTAAGGAAACCTGGGACGACTTGGTGTTAAACCTGTTGTTTTCTGTAGCAGCGGAAATTCCCACATGCAAAACCAAAGCATTGATCAATTTCACGTTATAATGCACAACCTCGACTCCGAAATCGTAAACTTCCTTTGGATGAGTCAACTTCATGCCGCTATAAATCGTACGCATTAACGCTGGAGCAGGAATACGTAAAAAGTTCTCTACGGGTTTTTTCAAACCAACCTTGGCCAAGTCTTCTATGGGTTTATAAGCAACCAAAGGAGGGTCGTTGATTTCAAGTAACCGGTTTACTTTGAGACCAGGAGTGAATGGATCTGTAACAATAACATCATGAGGAGTAGCAGATAATACAATTCCACGTAACTGGACATAACTCTTTGGAATAGCAGAGACTAATTGGTAATGGCATTGGATCAAGAACTCAGGGTAATCATGGGATAACCCTACAAAAATGCGATTAATCGCTCTAAAGATCACATTAATCACATCACTGTGGACATTCTTAGAGTAAACGCTCTGGAACTTCAAAATCGCAGTTAATAACCGAATCACACTGTTATACCCCTGGTTATCTGGTAATTCCAACAAGTTAGGAAGTAATAAGCGATGAGCAATGAGCGAAATCCACGCAAACGTAAACCCAGGATACACTATAGGCTGCAAGGAGTTAAGAATATCCGCAATATACTGGTAAAACTCCACATCCAAGGTACTAGTAACTGGTCTATATATCGAGGAATCGCTCCAGCAAGCTAATAACGAGGAAAAAAACCTAAAATACGCTCTCTCGTTCCAGTTTTTGGCTGTTTCATGATCATTGGTTAAACTCAACATAATCACGCTAATAACCTTATTCAAGTAATCCAACGGTTCCTCTTCAATCTTCAACACTATCTTTACTATCAACTTGGCTAAACAATCCACAGCAAGGTACGTTTCGTGTTGAGTTCTCGTTCTAAACTCGTGTTCTGTGGAAAACGCAGTGACTGAAATCTCAATTGCTGCTTTAAAAAACGCACTAAAGTACTCAGCGGTATTTAAAACCTCGTTTTCCAATAATTGGTGGATAAATTCATCCTGTAATTCATCCGTTTTTTCTCCGTGAGTAACAAGTTTAACCCATTCAGAAAAGATATACCCGAATTGGAGGTATAAACTGGACGAAGTTTCCAACTTCTTCTTTGCTAACAAATCAAATAACGTTTGTTTCCACTGTAAAGCTTCTCTGTGTTCGTCTGAGTCTCCTCCCTCGTATCTTCTCAACGCATCCAAAGTCAATCCAAACTCGCTTCTTAAAGCAATAGGTCTATACTCAGAAGCTTCAGAATACACATTTGTTAATAAACTCGCAGCAAACTTGATAACTACCGGGTTCTGGGTTTCGTTAATAAGTTTACTAACAGATCCATCGAGTTTCACAGCCAGAACAAGCCCAACCTTAAGTAAAGAGAAGATCACAGGCATGTTGAATTTACGCTGATCTGAAGATTGAACCAACCACCACGTCACATCTTTAGAAGTGGAAGGAGAAAATTCACATAATCTGTCTAAAATCACCACGTAAATCTCGTTACTCATCGGATTCTCATTCATCTGCGTAAATAAACAATTAACCGCGTATTGAGCCGCTTTAAGAAGAAGTTCCGGAAACTTTAACGCGTTACTCTGTGCAATCAGAAGAGTTTGATTAAGTAATAAAGTTATAGGATGTTCTTTAGGAAGATCGCCTAACTTTGTTTCCTTAATTTCACTAAGTAATTGAATAGCTTTTTCACAGTGCTGGGTAAACGCATTAAACAACTGCTCAAAGGAAGCTTCTTGCGGTCTTTCTAATCTAATCTGAGACCTAACCTCCGGAGTACTCACCTCCTCTTCGGTTTCCGGTCTTCCAAAGTTCTCATAGATCTTTAATTGCTGCTCTGTAAGTCCATTTCCAAGCCCTAGCGGTTCCGGAAGCCCTAAAGCGTACTCAGAAGTACCCGCTTCAATGTATCTTTCCCCTGTAAACGCTTCTCTATTGGCTACATAGAGTTTCATCTTATCATCAATCAACTCGCTGATGTTATCTGCAGCCACTCGGTCCAAGATATCCACACATAACTGGACATTTGATTGGATCGCAGATTGGAGCTCATTCAAAGGAACATCGGCTCCATTCAAAAGCTGCATCATTGTAGCCTCTATAGTCTCCGAAAGAAGCTTTCTTCCGCTGGACCCAACCATGATTCTCGCCAATTGCTGTGATAAATTCTGGTAATGTTTTCTAAACTTGACTGGATCTTTTTCCGTGGCGAAATCCTTTTTAATTAAAACCTCGGTAGTGGTAAGAACAGCCTCGCTAACACGTGCAAGTACAGGAACAGCGCATTCACGTACAGAACGAGCCAAGGAAGCTTGAAAGGCTCTCCGGAGATTCGCATTCTGCGTGAATATCGTGTTTCCTATAAGAGTGCTAAACGACGTATCCAATTGATCATGTTCCGGCTCAGGAGGATTCGTAATAGAACACGAAGATAACTTGAGTTCGTTTCCTTCTGTTTTTCCAAAGAATCTCGCCAACATCACGGGATTCGGATCATGGCTTCTTACAACCATCAGGGGAGTAATATCTCCAACTTTTAAGTCAAAAACGCCTAATAAAACTTCAACCTCAAACTTTAAAGTCAAACTCAAATCCGCGCATTCGTATAATTCCACTAAAACCCCGAAAATCCCTAGAACCCACGGATTGGGAGGTCTAAAAACCTTTGAATGTTTTGCCTGATCAAGAATCTTACATACAAACGGGATAATAAGCGCTAAGCTGTGAAAATCGTACGCCTCTACAAGAAGATACTTGAGCGCAATGTGGTCTCTTTTGAGTGGTAGGTCATGTGCTAAGGTTATTTTTCCTAGCCATGCTCCCAAGTTCTTCACGTGTTGACGATCTATCGCTGAATCTTTGAAATTACGAACTAATCGATCAACTTCTCTTAATGAGGTGTTTAACACATGACCAGAGAAAAACTTATCATCAAAAGATCTCACCAAATTCCCATACAAATCGTGATTATTCGGCTCCGATTTCGCTCTATCTACCAAATACTTGGCAAACCAGGAAAAGTACCGTTCACTAAGTAACTCCTTGATTTCTTCCAATTTCATATTATCTTCCGTCATGTTGTTAATAAGGAATAACAATTTATCGGATATTCCCTCATTTGGTTCTTCCTGGTCGGAATCTCCGGGAGTTACGTTAATCAGCAGGTACGTAACCAAAGGTTCATTCACAGGAGGAATAGGAACCGAACATTCCACTCCATTCGATGCGTCTTTTACGATCTGATACATCTTAGCATGAGTACTTAAAGACCTGCACTCTAGTAAATGCTTACAGTACATAGGGTACTCATGTAACCTTGATTTAAAGTTGTAGAGCGATTGCACTGCAAATTTGAACAAAGGCAGATCCTGAGGTTGATTACACGATTCCCAGATAAAATTCAAGGCCACAGTCAAGGTAGTACCCTGAATCAAATCCTTTTCAAGTAAAGCTCCGAAAAGTAACGACGTACTAGCTAAAGCACTCAACGGGTACTCGGAAAAAAACCTATACTCATCAAGTAATGAATGGATCATACAAGCAAACACGTCCTGTTTATGTGGTTCCTCGCTCAGCTTCATACTAACCAACATATCCACGATTTCCTTGATTTCCACTTCTTTATTATACATTTTCGAGTAATACGCCTTCATTTCGGATTCCACGTCGGAAGGAAAGAAATTGGAGCCACATGCAGCTCCTGCAGCCAAAATCGCCTCATCATGTCCGTTTCCAAAGTTGATAAGTCTTGGATACGTAGTAAGCAAAAGTAACTGTAAATTCTGTAGTTTCTCCAAATCAATTAATCCCTTACAGGTTTTAATTTTCTCGAGGAGGTAGTAAATATCCGGGATTCCCAAAGGAGGAACATTCAGCGAGCTCTGCGCGCTATCTTTCTGTGCTCTTTCGTCTAATACGTCTACTAAAGTGTGGTAAAACGTGGATTTGTTCTCTCCGTTTAACTTCGCTTCCACCACCTGCTTATAATTAAACCTGTAGATCGCGGAATCGACTAGAAACTTGGTAAACGTTTTGATATCCACATTCCATAAACTATTGAGGAGTTCCTGGATAAGTTCCGGGGGAGAAAAGTAGAGAATCTTATTCAACGTTTCAAGAGAAGGCCGGGAAGTATAATACTCCACGAGTTTCTTTACAGCCAATTGCACGTCCAACTCCTTAAAACTCTTTAAAACCTTTGATAACGCAGGATTATCGCTATTCATAAGTAACGAAAATAACGTATCAATGAGATCACGGACAAACTGGGTCTTTTCCGGCATAGTTAACGCTGCGGTGATCAAATACTCCGGATTTGCTCTATAATCATGTTCAAAAAGCTGATTCAAGTACGAATTGAGTTTATCTTCGGTCTGGACAGTTTGGATTTTCGTCATAACTTGTAATTCCAACTTTCCGACATTGATAAACTTGAGGATTGTATGGCTATTAGTGTCGTTTTCAAAACACGGAGTGAGGTTTGTAGAGGAAATCATGTCGTAGCCGCCCTGTGCAGGATCTAAGGTATGTAAAACGTACATCAACGTTTTATTAAACCACCATTCGTAGTTTAAAAAGATATCGATAATTCCCTGCTTAAAATCCAACAGCGAGAGAAACTGCGTGATACTACTCACTGTAGGCTGGATATTTCTCTGGGAAGAATCAAACAAGTTCTCATGGACGTATGAAAACACCAGGTACCAGTTTATGGTGAATTTCGGCTCTGATTCTATAAAACGGAAACACAGCTGGAGCTGGGCGCCTTTCGCGTTTGCTTCGGGGATATTAGAGGCAGTTAATCCCGGAGATAAACCTTGAGAAGAAGGAATCAAGATCTCCGAAAGAAGAAGCGCTACACTTTGGTCGATTTCCGTGGGTTTCACTTGTAACAAGCTGGGAAGAAGTTTTTCCGGAAGCAAGTTTTCCGGGCCGATTTCCTTGAGGAGTTCTTTAAACGACATGTTTAGGATATTTCTGAAAAAACGGTTTATAGGCTCGATATTCGATTCAAACGCGTGTAAAGATGAAAGCGTGAGGAGTTTCTGGACAAACGGGAAAAACGGAGTATTCAAGATAAAGTCCAAGAGAAGGTCCCAATTATACGATTTCGGAAACTTGCGTGTTTTAATATGGTTAAGAAGGAGAAACGAGTTGTTATAGATAAACGCCTTGACCACAGTACTATCTGATTGGAACTTGATAAGAAGAATAAACGAAAGAACAATGTCACAGTCGAATTTCTGGATAAACTGTACCGAGTTGAAATTTTCAGGTAAACTGGCGAAAAACTTGTCCAAAGGCGTGAAAAGTGTATTGATATTCCCAAGGTCTGTTGAGAAATGTTGCAATTCCTTTTTGAAAAGTAGGTCTGGGGCGCTAAGCGGGGAATCTTCTTTAGTGATGTATCCCAATAATTTGGTCAAATAGTTGACGTATACGATTTCAGGCGATTTTCCTAAAAGAAACCGGATTTGGGTTGAATGGGAAGATAAATTGGAAGTGTTAAGTGTTTCCACAAGAATACAGATTTGGTTCAAGTAGATCTTGGTTAATTCGCAGTCGGTAACTAGGGGGTTGCTGGGCTTGCTTTCGGATCCGTCGGTGGTAATAGATGGGCCCTTGGGGCTATTGGTTGTAGAAGTCACGGTTGATGTTGTTTCTTAACAATGTTGTTGAGAAAATTTTTTACCCGGAATTTTGGTAGCGTGATATTAAGGGGGAATAAATAATAAGGAGAATGAGAAATAAGGAGGTGTAATAATAAGAAAGAGAAAGAAGGAGTAAGGAAAAGAAAGAAGGAAGAACGTGGAAAGTCCAAGAAATCAGGTATTATGGTATTAGTATTATTGTATTGTAGTATTATAGTACAAGTATTGTATTATAGTAGTATTATAGTAGTATAGTATTATAGTATTATAGTATAGATAATATTTATAAGAAATCAAGTATTATAGTATTATAGTATGTATTAGTTAAATTATAGTACAAGTATTGTAGTATTAGTATTATAGTACAAGTATTGTAGTATTAGTATTATAGTATTAGTATTATATATATTATTGTATTATATTGTATATAGCATTTTGGATGTTTTTGGATGTTTTTGGTATACGTATTATTTGTATTCTACGTATTCTTTTTTTCTTTTCTTCTTATTCTTTGTATTTACGTATTCTTTTATTCTTCTTCTTCTTATTCTTTTATTCTTATTCTTTTATTCTTATTCTTCTTATTCTTCTTATTCTTTCTATTCTTTACTTCTTATTACTCGTACTCTTATTTTATATGGATTTCATTTTATTACTGTATTCTTATAGATATGATTCAAACATATTCTAGTTATATACATGTGACGGAGTTTTGTATGTATTAGTCATTATATCTAGCATATTCATATTTACTATATAGTATAGATAATATTTATAAGAAATCGGGTATAGTATTATAGTAGTATAGTACTGTATTATAGATAATATTTATAATTCTATTAGCTGTGGTTTAAATTGATAAGAAAACAATTAATTTGCTACGAGTTTTAACAAATAAACAAGGATAATGAAGGATTACTTTAAAAAAGTGGATATAAAATTAAAGGCTCCAATTTATAGTATTAGCTAATTAGTGAGTGCAATCAAATGAAATTGTTGGTTTAGTATAGATATGGAATGGGTTATATAGGTGTTAGGAGTGGCTGCGAATTTGATACAAATTGAAGGTTTGTGAGGTATCGGTATTAGCTGAATATTTATAAGTATATTATAAGTATATTATAAGTGAATTTTAAGTAAATATTCGATAAGTAATTCTAAGTAAATTTTAAGGAATATTCATAAGTAATTTTGAGTAAACATTCGATAAGTAATTTTAAGTAAATATTCAATAAGTAAATTACGAGTGACTATTTAGCTGAATATTCATTCTGAAGGTTCAAAAGTGAATTATAAAATATTCAAGTGAATTCAATAACACAAATCCATCTTTAATTAAACCCCTATTTAAAAAGGCCCAATTTTGTGTAAATATTCGAGAAGTAATTTTAAGGAATATTCGAGAAGTGGATTTTAAGTGAATATTAAGTGAATTTTAAGTGAATATTCGAGAAGTGAATAATGAATAAATATTCAATAAATGAATTATATAAGTGAATATTCGTGAAGTAATTATGAGTTTTTTTAACTCAATGATATATATTTAAGTATAATTATAAAAATCTATATAGCATAAAAGTAAGTAAATATTCAATAAGTGAATTATTCAGAAGTAATTTTGAGTATTTTTACTCAATTAAATATTGAATGAATTTTGAGTGAATATTCGAGAAGTAATTATAAGTTTTTAAGTGAATATTCAATAAGTAATATTTGAGTAGTATTCAATAAGTAGATTTTAAGGAATATTCAATAAGTGAATATTCACTAAGTAAATTATAAAATATTCAATAAGTAATTTTAAGTAAATTCAAGGAATATTCGATATTTATTATGAGTAAATATTCAGATCAGTAATTTTTGAGTAAATATTCGATTTTTTTAACTCATTTATGTAAATTATGAGTGAATTTTCAGTAAATTATGAGTAAATATTCGATAAAAAAACAAAAACTTAGTGAATTTTAAGTAAATATTCAAGAAATGAATTATAAGTAAATTTTAAGTAAATATAAAATATTCGGAGAAATATTTTGAATATCAGATAAGTAAATATTAAGTAAATATTCAAGTAAATTCAAGCAAATTTTAAGAAATATTCAGATTATAAACATTCAGTTAGTTTCAAAAAATACGTAATATTTGATATTCATACAAAGCGAGCAGCTACGAGCAGCTACGAGCAGCTACGAGCGAAGCGAGTAGCTGTGAGTAGCTAGCTACTCATAAATACTCAGCTCATATATACTCATATACTCATTTACTCGTAGCTACTAAATACTCAGCTACTAAACTCAGCTACTCGCTACGCTCGTAGCTAGCTACGCTCATAGCCAGCTACTCACAGCTACTCGCTTCGCTCGTAGCCGCTCGTAGCTATTATACAAGGTGACCAGACCTACTTCAAAACCCTCTCGATTTCCCCCCTCAACACCCTTCCATCCTCATTTTCCTCCAACAACCCCAACGCCTTTCTCAACAACACCTTCATACTTTCCACGTCCAGTTCCTCCTCAATCTTCTCTGTCTTCTTCATCGAAGGAAACTTCAAGTAATCCGAAAACGACCCATTTGTAGGCGATTTCACCTCCTTTTCCGATTTATCCGACGATTCACTTAAATCGGAATAAATGCTATCCATTTCCGTTGTAGCTCTTTTATTCGAAAACACGGAAAACGACGATCTATTTCCCGCCCCGTATCTAAACGAAGAAGCAGTGGATGTAGGTTGTGGAGTGGAAAGAATGGAAAACGATTTAAGTTTATCTACTATACTAGGAGGAGCCACGCTCTTAATACACGATTCCTGGTCCGACATGGGCACGAAAAGCAACTCGTCCCAGCTAATAAGCAAATCGCCGAAAAAGAGGTCTAAATCATTAATCACGTTTCCCCATTTGGACTCATTTAATAAATGCTGGTAAATCACCTCTTCATCGCCTTTATCAAGACTCATTAAAATCGGTTTATTAATAATCAAAAGACCAAGCGAGATCTTGAAAAGTCCGGTTTTCCACCCGTGAAGTATACAAAAGTCCATGATTCTATTAACAATCAGAAGATCTGGAGAATGCGAGGAAATAAAGGAAAGCCACCATTGGTATAAAAACGCATGGAGCTCAACAAAAGAAACCAAATGGTCGTATAATTCCTTATCTACGGCTTTAAGAATATCCAAGAATTCATCATGCCATTGCTGCAAAGTTTCCGACATTGTACTTGTAGTGAAAATGTCGTGGATTTCATATTCGGATTCCATAATAGAAACCAAGCAATGAAAGGTCAATTCACTGTTATCATGGAAATGGTAGTATAAAACACCCACTAGAAAAAGTAAGCCCTGACAATAGCCCAATTCCACGTCATAATTCGCATAAACATTAAGAATAGTAGACAACTCCTGGAGACATTTATCTGATTTGAAAAAATCCACAGTGGGAAAAGTTCGATTTAAATCCTTGGAAATTTGCTCGGAAATCTCAGAATTATACGAATGTTGGAAGTTTTGGAAAACAAGATTCGAAGTTTGAGGAATCCCAGTGTTCAAAAGAAACAACTTTTCCCATACAATCGACCGGATTTGATTAGGAATGCCTTGTTTAAGACAGAGAAACTCGGTATAGTTCGGTAAAGTGTTGATGGTTCTCGTAGGATTATTAATAAGAGCAAGCCAGAACGACTTTTCCAACTTGGAGTAAATCTGCGACGTGTTGGCTACAAACGCCTTACAACAGGATTTATACATGGACTCGGTGAAAAGCGACCTTCCGCATTTGGAACAGGTGGTGAATTCATCAGAAGTAAAGTCGTAATCCTCAAAGAGTTTATCCAAGTCGGATTCGAAAAACTCGGACGTCTGCTCGGACTCATAGTACGCTCCTCTAGCACATTCGATTTTGAGAGCGAGGTTCAGGAGAAGAATCCGGTTGGAAGAAAGGGAAGTGGATCTCAACGATTCCTCGAATTCCAAAAGTGCTGGGAAGTCGATGCTTGACGTGGATGTCATGGAAATGGAAATTAATGAAAACTAATGAAAATTTATAACTTATGATAATTTATGATAATTTATGATTAACAACTTATTTCTGTTAATATTGGTGTAATTTGTTTTAGTATTGTAATATTCTTGTATTTTTAATATTCTTGTATTTTTAATATTCTTGTATTCTTGTATTCTTAATATTGTAATACTCTTGTACTGATATTCTGATATTTTGAAATGTTGACGAGATGACCTGAAAAGCTTTAAATGAATGAATGGAGACCTCTAAACGAAGATGGTAACGAAGTAAGGAATGTACACAGTTGGACTAATAAACTTTTTAATTATCCTTCCACTAGAAAACATTTCGTAACTCATTTCCTTTTTGGGTGATGTTTTTTTCAACCGCGCAAACATTGCACAAAATGCGTGTTTTTTTGCAGGAGATTCGTGTTGATTGCTACGTAGCTACGTAGTAGTAGCTGCTACGTAGCTGCGTAGCAGATACGTAGCAGATACGTAGTAGCTACATAGTACATCTACACATCTTACTTCTTTCCAGATCCTCTTCATAGCTTTTCCTCTTTTTCTTTTCTTTTCCCTTTCTCTTTCCTTTCCCTTTCCCTTTCTCTTTTTCTTCCTCTTTCTCTTTTTCATATTCTACACAAAACCCACTAAAGGGGTGTCTCACCAGTAATGAAGCCATTTCTATAGAGAGCTGGGTTTAAAGAAGCATGTTGATTGTGTATCTTCAACCTCCCCATTGTTTGTACTTCCCCGGATTGTCTTCGTCATATCATTGTAGTGGTCTTGGTCTATATGATCTACTCTATATATGTGGTACTGGTACTCTACTTCATTCTAGCTATCTTCTTCTATCTCAATTGACTACAATCATATACTGCCTTTTCTGTTAAATAGGGGTGCTTATACTTTTTTCAAAATAGGGGTGGTCAATTGGCAACTACATTTTTTGGCTCCATCGATTAACACATTTACTAGATGTTTCTACTAGAAGAACTAGTTTTAATAGCTTCTCCGTATAAAATGCACTCGTCAATGCAAACACGAGTATTTCGGCAATTAAAGAACTTTTTTATCCATCTAAGAAACCATAAAGTTAAACAACAAACAGAGTTCTTCTAGATCTCACGGCATTTTAATCGTAAGATGATGCGTATGCATAGACTATGCAAATACACTGGGTTAAATATTTTAAGAAGGTTTGGAAGTTTTTTGAATTCTTGGACTTTTGATTTTTTTGGAGTTCTGGACTTTTGGATTTTCATATTGGAATTTTCATATTGGAATTTTTTGGAGTTCTGGACTTTTAATTTTTTGGAGTTCTAATTTTTTTGGACTTTTAATTTTTTGGACTTAATTTTTTTCATTTTCATTTTTCATTTTTTTTCATTTTAATTTTTTTCCAATTTGGAATTTTGCGACTGATCATTTTTGTATTATTATATTCTTGTGTTTCAAGCTCAGGAGATGTAAAGTTTAATTACAGTCTTGGCATTAGTATAACCTGAGTAGTATACCATTTGTGACTTTGCATTACTCTTCAGATGATTTCATTTCCCATTCTGTGCTCCATGCAATGCATGCAATTACATCATATAACTACTTGATACAAAACCAGAAGAAAGAGAATGTGTTTACATTAGGAATGTTAATTAGATACATGTACTTTGACGTATTAATCTGGTCATACTTCTATGCCTAAACACAGAATCAACAGGTGCTAATAGGAATGATGGCTTAATTCAGCAAATACATATAGATCACCATCCCAACCGTCCACAAACAAGCCTATTAAACCCATTTTAGTACAATCTAGTTTATACTTCTCGTATATATTGCAGTTCGGGTCTTTTTGATGTTAGGGTGTTTTTTGATGTTAGGGTGTTGTTACAATACTACTATACTATACTATACTATACTATACTACTATACTATAGTATACTATACTATACTACTATACTCTCTTATATTCTAAATGATATTACCTTATTTCTTCTTTTTTCTTCTTTTCTTCCATTGTATGACTCGCATACATTTTGCATTATTCAAGCACATTACATAAAGGGTTTCATTCATAATACTTGCTAGTGCTTCTTACCTGCTTTGTGAAAGTTCATTCAAGTTAAGAGATAATCCATTCTTTATAATATTCTTTTCATTACACTAAAAAACACTCAACTTGATGTTGTTTTAGTGATACTCAACTTTATGAGAAGCTGCAAATTTCCAAAAAATATCACAAACAACGAGCAAGCGAGTTGTGAGTTCTTGTTAATATTAAGATTATATTCTTTATCTTGTTTTCTTTATGTTCTTTATTATATGATTTATTTCAACAGTATGGACTTGAAATTAGAAATATCATAGTGAATATATTCAAAAAAGAATAATAATTCTTTTTTAATTCTACTTTTTAAATAATCTACTTTTTAAAAATTCTTCAAATTGTTAAATTTTCTTAAATTCTTAAATTTTTCAATTTTTTAAATTCTTAAATTTTTCAAATTTTCACAAATTCTTAAATTTTTTAAATTTTCACAAATTCTGGCAAATTTCACAAATTTCACAAATTCTTCAATTTTTAAATTCCTCAATTCCTAAATAGCACTCATAAACTACTTCTCTCGTAATTTACAACCTTTGATCTCATTTCAGCTTAATTTTAAATCTTCATTTTTCATCGTTTTTCATTTTTATCTTCTAAATCTTTTTTTAAATCTTCATTTTTTAAATCTTCATCTTCAATTTTTTTCGATCTTCATTTTTTTCGATCTTCATTTTTTTCGATCTTCATTTTTTTCGATCTTCAATTTTATAATAAAAATACATCTAGTATAATATACATCTAGTATTCTATTAGTATATATCTATTAGTATATCTATTTTATTATGGTCTACTACTTCAAAGCCAAAGTGCAATCTGAACTCGATGACTTCGGCCTAAACGATGATCCCAACTCCGAAGCTATCATCTATATGGGGAAAGATAAAGTGGAAAACGATCCTCTAATCAAACACTCTCATCCCAAGAACATCTGGTTCCATGTGGATAACCATTCATCTGCTCATTTATACTTACAACTAAGAGAAGACCAACTAGTTTCTTTCAAGAATTTCGACACATTTATCATAAATCCAGATATTCTAATTCAAATAGCCCAATTAACCAAGGCCAATTCCATAAAAGGTAACAAATTAAACAACATCTCGGTAATATACACTCCTGTGGAGAACTTGGTCTCGGATGGGTCCATGGATATAGGAACCGTGACTTTTGTCAATCCTAGAAAGGTGAAGAGAATAAACGTCACGAAACGGGAAAATTCAGTTATAAATAAACTCAACAAGACGAAAACTGAGATGGATATTGAAACTTTTAAAAAACAACAATTTGAGTTGGTAAATAGTATAGCTAATAAAAGAAAACAACAGGAAAGAGAACAGGTTGTTTTGGAGAAGAAGTATGCTTCGGAGAAACAGTTTAAGAAGGATCCTTATGCGGATATGTTTACTGAGGAGGCGTTAAGGGGGAGTTCAAATGAGTTTAGGAATGAGAATTGGGTGGAGGAGGAGTTTTGGTAACCGAACAAACCGAAGGTTTGTGAGGTTATACTTCATAAACCGAAGGTTTATGAAGATTCAAGTACCTCATAAACCGAAGGTTTATGAGCTTATACGATTAACCTCATAAACCTTCGGTTTATGAGGTATCATTTTAAATTTCGTAAAAAAAGATTTCGATTTCAATTTTCAATTTCGTAAAATCGATTTTCAATTTTCTTTTCAAGTATTTCATTTTCGCTTCATATCACAAGATATGGAATTATAGAAAGTTAAGAATTAAATAATGATAAAATAAAATGATGAAATGTAAAATTAAAAAAAACGTAATTGATAAAATGATGAAATGTAAGTGATAAAAAAAAAACAGAATTATTAACAAAAACAAAATAAAAAAAATTAACAGAATTAACAAAATTAAAATTAAAAAAACGTAATTGATAAAATTAACAAAATTAAAAAAAAAACATAATTGAATAAAATTAACAAAATTAACAAAAACATAATTGATAAAATTAACAAAATTTAAGAATTGAAAATTCTTAAATTTTTAATTCTTAAATTCCAATTGTATTGTATTGTATTTTTTTAATTCTCAAGTTCCAATTGTATTGCATTTATATTGTTTATATTGTTATCTTCTTTATCTTCTTATCTTCTTTTCTACATCACTCATTATCAGATATTCATTTCTATACACTAAGCATCCATGTTAACAGGAAACTTACCGGCTTCTCTTTGGTCATTCCACTTTTCGACCCAATCGAGAGGACACAAGGAAGTGAAAGTCTTGAAGAAGATCTTGCAAGGTTCAAAGTCTTCGCCTTTAACCGAAACACACTTGTGGTAATCAATGTAGGATTGAGCACAGTGCTTGCTTTGGTTCTGGTTAGGGAATCTGGCGTCGAATTGCGGGGTCTCGAACTTGAAGGTAGCAGCGTCAATAGCCATTCTGGATGTTTCTTGAAAGGTTTAAAGAAGTTTGGTTTTTCAATCTTACGATTTTTGTTTTTCTTTCAGTGAATTTCATTGGGCGCTGGTCACGTGGGAAGACAAGCATAAAGAGATAGAGGGAATACAAGGAATACAAGAGTTACTAGGTACTTGATAGTAGTTTGGTTATTTCTTGACTCTTTTATGTCAAGTCTTTTTTATTCTATTTTTTGTCAACTTTTTAAGTTATCTTTATCTTGTTATTACTATTTTATTATGTATATGATTGCACTTTGGATGAAAAGGAAGAGTGTCATTTTAATTTATAAATTGTTCTCAAATGAATTGAAATGAATACTTAATTATCTACCTTACAAACCGAAGGTTTGTGAGGTTATATAACAAACCGAGAACCTCACAAACCTTCGGTTTGCTCGGTTTTCTCGTATTACCTCACAAACCTTCGGTTTGTTCGGTTTGTATGGTCCACCCCCCCAACGTAACACCATCCCCCCCCTTAAAAACATACACATACATCACCGGCAACTCCAACTCCTTAGCACCACGTATAAACTCTGTTTCTATTTCCTCTTGCGTTCCTACTTCTTTAACAACTTTTGTTTTTAGTATTTGTACTTTATTACAATGAGAGAATTTTGCCTTTGATTTTGAGATTTCAAGAATGGAAACCAATTTGGAAAGTCCTTTGGATTTTCCAACCAAGAGTAAGTTGGTGTTATTCCGTATATGTTCTGTGATTTGACTCACTCTGCGCTTGATGTTGTCGTTTTTCAGAATGATGATGGTCTTGTCTATACTCTTTATATCCTTACTGGACTCGATCGAGCGTTTCACTGATCGTATTTGGTTATTAAAGGCGGTAAGTTCGGATGACATGATGTTGATTTGATGTGATTTTAGTATTTGGTATTTATGATTTTAGTGATAGTTAAGTATTTCTTGTGATTCTTGTGATTTAATGATTTTAGTGATTCTTGTTATTTCACTTTTTTAAGATGAGCGAAATTTTACTTTGATATTGAGATCAGAAAGTTGTTAGTATACTATTGATACTTCTGATACATTGATAGTACATGAATAATCTCGTATACATACTCGCATACATACTTTAGTACATCCATGATGAATTAATTTCAATTGATAAAATACTTGTTGAATATTGAGTAGATAATGAAAGAGGTAATGAAAGAATAGTTATAAAGAGTAGATAATGAAAGAAAAGAATATGAAAGAAAGCTTATGAAAGAGTAGTTATAAAGAGCTACTCGCTACGCTCGTAGCTCTCGTAGCTGTATCAACATTACTGTTCTTTCGTTTATTCTTTAAGAGTTCTTGTTTTCTGAATCTTAAAAATCTTAAACAAAAATCTCAAAAATCTTAAACAAAAATCTTAAGCTGAGATTTTGAATATTCAAGAAATACAAAAATTCAAGAATACAAAAATACAAAAGTACGATTTTAATACGATTTTAATACTATTTTAATACGAATTTTAGAATACAATTTTCAAGAATACTCTTACACTCTTGAAATCCAGCTCTTGATTATTCTGACCAGTAGAATATTGGAAATTGTATGAGTAGTATATGAGTAGTATATGAGTAGTATATGAGTAGTATATGCTATATGCTATATGCTATATGATTCCATTAGTTTAGTCAATGAATGTAAACTCTACTGATAAGACTCTTAAGAAGTCAAACTAAGTTAAAACTAAGAATAAGCTAACTAAGAATATAAGCTAACTAAGAATACAAGCATAATAAAAATAAAACCAAGTTACGAATTTTTCGCAGGTTAAAAGTCACAATTGAAATTTGATTTTTTTAATATACATAATACAACTAAAACACAATACACCTAAAACACAATACACTTAAAACACCTAAAACACCTAATACACCTAATACACAATACATCTTATACCCTTATACACTTTACAATCACTTTATAATACTTATATTACTTCTATTATTACTTCTATTATTACTTAATCATTTCTCTCATTTCTCTCATTTCTCTCTCTACGAGTACCATTTGGTCTACGAATACCATTACCAGTACTACCACTACCATTACCACTCCCTCTTGTTCCTGGAACTCTCTCAGCTCTAGTGCCCGCACTAGAAGCTCTACCATCTGCACTTCCTCCTCTCGAACTTCTGGAACTTCTGGAACTTTCTCTACTGGCCAACATGGTTCTGGACGTATCAAGATCACCAAATCTATTCGAAGTATGCATATCCATCAACCCGTTAAAATTAAGAGAAGTTAACAAGTTCTGGTGGTTAGCTCTTAAGACTTTTACAGGGGTGTTACGGTTGATATTCACGGGAGAATGGTAGTATCTTCTTGGTTCGTCGTAGGGAACTTGGTCTGTTTGTTCTTTGATTAGGTTGGCCAAGTTGGCCAAGTTGACCAGGTTAAGCTGGTTAACCTGGTTAACCAAGTTTGCTTGGTTAATTTGGGCCTGATTAACGAAGTTTACTTGGTTTTGGTGATTTTGAAGATTATGAAGATTCTGAAGAATTTGAGAATTTTGAGGGAAATTTTGGTGATTTTGTGGAAAATTTTGGTGATTTTGATTTTGAGGAATTTGAGGAAAATTTTGATTTTGAGAAATTTGAGGAATTTGAGGAAAATTTTGATTTTGAATTTGAGGAGTCTGAATTTGAGGATTTCCAATTTGAATTTCATTTTGAGGAAAATTTTGATTTCCAATTTGAATTTCATTCTGAGGATTTTCATTTTGAGGATTTTCAACTTCATTTTGAGGATTTTGAAGTTCATTCTGAACTTCTTCATCCTCCCCATACGTCAACTTCTCTCTCCCAACCATCAACTCTCTCAAAATATCCATCTCATTCACCTGAGACATCATAACCACAGGATACTCTGGAAGCGGATACTCTGGAAGCGGATACTCCGTATACTCTAGCGGATACGCCTCTGGAAGCGGGTAGAACGGCGGAAAGTTCATCATATTCGATTCCGGAGGAATCCCGTTAACCTCATCCAATTTAATCAAACTATTACAATTTTTCTTTGCCTGGAAAAACACCAGAGGTTTCATTTGGCCAAAAAAATCAACACCATCTCTTGAAGTTTTCAATCTACAAAGAAACCCAAACATGGACTCCAAAAAAGGAGCCTCGATGGAATACGTATCAGCCAGTTTCAAGAGATTCAAGAATAAGTTGATCAACAGAATGTCGTAGCCTTGGCTGAAATTGTAGAATTCCCGGTTACTTTCGATATATTTTGGTAAATATGGAATTCCAAGGGAAACTTGTTTTCTGAGGTCGATTTCGTACATTTCCTGATTCAAAAGTTTACAAAGATACAATTTGATATCATCTTTGGAATCAGAACAGTTTTTCGCTCCAAACCGTTTCCCAATATTCAACACTTCTCTACTGATTCCCTTCATAATGGGCTGTACAGTGCTATCATTGGCCAATTTCTCAATCTCCGGTTCTTCGAAAATTATTGTTAAGGAATGCACGCAGATTTTGGTCATGATATCGTCCCAGACCAAAGGGGATAAAATCCGGCCGGGTTTAAGGATTTCCACAGAGTCTTCGCCGAAATTGTACTTGAATATTTCAATTAAATTTTCAAGCCGAATTCCTCTGCAACCAAGAAACTCAAAACACTCTTTATCTTCTGGAGTCAATTTCTTAAACCCGTTACTAAGAGTAATCTGGAAATCATTCATCATTTGGAATGAGTTCGATTTCGGGTCGATTCGGCGGCAATCTGCTGCAGAATGAATAGTCAACACCGTATTCTTTGGGAAATACTGTTTGGCCACAGCGGAGTTAAGAAGATTCCCCGTACAATCCAAAACAACTAGGGAATCTTCTTGTAAAACCCCTTCAAAAAAACGAGGACATGAAGACATAAAGTCTAGAAACCGGGAATTCAAGAAAATGTAATCGTAAACCTGGCCCAATTTCCGATTCGTCGAAACCAAACTGGAAAGTTGAACCAAATTGGAAATCCCATGGTAGGGCGTGAATTCCACTGGGGTTCCCAGAGTGGTGTATAACTTGAAAACATTCAGTTTACAACTGGTATCGGTATAAGGTAAGTGTACTGTTTTCCAGGAGGAGAGCGAAAACGTCACGTAGGTAAGAAGCGGCGAGTCGCCGATAACTAAAGCGTGGGGGGTTTCGTTCATTAGCCGCTGGTTGCAAAAAGAAAATGAAAATGATTTGAAAAAATGAGAATTGAAAAAAAAGAATAAATTGAGAAAAAATGAGAATTTGGTTTGTCGCTTTTGGAAATGTCATAGGAATTGTCATGTGTCATAGGAGGTGTAGTAGATAGTAGATAGTATATAGTATATAGTATATAGTATTCTTTTCTGAATATATGTTATTTGATATGGATATAGATATGTAGTTATTTGATATATAGTTATTTGATATGGATATATTGTATGTTATATGTTATTTGATATAGATATGTGATATGTAGTTATTTTATATAGATATTTTATTTGATGCTTGTTAATAAAAATGCAAATACTCAAATCCTCAAAGAGTTCAAATACTCAAGAACTGAAATACGAAGGTGTAGTATATAGATATGTTATTTAATATGTTATGGATATATGATATGTAGTTATTTGATATGGATTTGATTTTGATATGTTGTATGTTTTTTGATATGGATATTTTATTTGATATTCTTCTTCTAGTATTGAGATTAATACAATAAGTGTTAATGTTAATGTGTTTATAGTGATATCTAATAGATATGTCATTTCTATTTTAGTATATTTATGAAGAACATTTAGGATAATACATTTATGGCTGCAAATTCAGAATAAGATTTTACGATTTTACGGTTTTTACTTTTTTTTAACTCAATTACGATTTTTACGATTTTACGATTTTACGATTTTTACAGTACAATTTTTTACAATACGCTTTTTTTCGATTTTTCGATTTTTTCGATTTTTTCGATTTTACGATTTTACAACGAACACTTTACAATAATTATCTCACAGAAATTTCTCTAGATGGTTTAATTGAGTCAAGAAAATACATATTCCTTGATTTTCCTTGATTCATTACATTCCACATTACACGGATTAACATACTATGTATCACATTTCATTTACAAACTCTCATATAAGTCTTACGATAATATCTGATGCTATGGAAGAGATAAGACTAAGTATAGGCTATAGTTAAATGAGCTAGATATAGTTAAATGAGTTAAACATAGTTAAATGAGTTATACTAAAGAATAAAGAGAATAAAGAGTAGATAATCTTCTTATTTCACTTACAATTTTTCTTTATGTTGATTTTTAGAATTCCACTTGAAACGCTGAATGACAATTTATCAATTTTCGTATTATCTCTTGTAATTATTTTTCAATTATAAATTTAAAAAAGTCTTTTTTGAATTATAAATTTGAATTATAAATATGAATTATAAATATGAATTATAAATATGACCTATAATATAAACTCTATGAATTTTTTAGTATGTTATTTTCTCAATATATTGTAATTTAGCGTATTCACATAAATTTACGTGTAATTTTGAATTGAAATTTGCCATTTTTGTCACTTCACTACTAATACAAGATACTCATACTAGATCCTCATAATCCTTTATGAGAAAATGGCTGCAAATTTTAATCCCAGTTTATTTCTCAAATTGCCTAATTATTGTCATACTAATATTTTCTTCTTATAATATTTATATTCTCTCTTTATTTAAATCTCAAATTGTCTCATTCCAAATGAAAGATCAAGAAATGTATAATGATAAAATAAACGTCCTTCAATTGAATTCATTTAATCTTATAAATTTTTCATTTAATCATATTATAAATTTTCACATGTAATTTTCATTTTCTCATTTTTTCTCATTAATTTTGTTCTCATTAATTTTCCTTCTTCACTTACAGAATATGAATGTTCTCTAAAGTTCTAGAAAAGTACTAAAGAACAATTTTTTAAGTATCAGCTAACTACTAGAATTAAAATGAAATAAGAAAAATTTCATGGATTTTGTAAATCATCATTTAAAATGAGATTTACAATCTACTTTTTATTCTAATCTTCGTAAATTTGCAGTCAAAGTAAAAAAAATAATAAAAATACTATGAAAAGAGCTTATGAGAAGAGCTACTCGCTATTCTTGGTTATATTTGGTGTTAGATATGAATACAAAGTAAAAAAAGTAAAACTAAAAACACAAAAAATGGCTGCGAAAAAAGAAGAAAATAAAGAAAACAAAAAACTGAACAAACCGAAGGTTTGTGAAGTTAATATTTGTATTCTTGTTATATTAGTCTTGTTATATTAATACTCTTTTAATTATATTACTCTAAATTGTTTCTTCTTCAATTCTCAATTTTCCTCATTTCTTCAATACTATAGATTTTTCTATGAAATATACGTAATAAAAAAGTGACAAGTCAAAAAACAATTAACAATTAAAATCAACAAAAACAAATTAACAAACAAATTAACAAGTTAAAAAAGCAAAAACAAAAAAACACTTATAATTCATAAACAGATATAACAAATTAACAAATTAACAAATTAACACTTATAATATCATAAACAACTTCCAACTATAGTAACTAATATAACAAAATCACAACTAATATAACAAATATAACAACTTATATACTAATACAACTTATAATAACTAATAATAACTAATAACAAGGAAAAGGCCCGAACTTCAACAATATAACAAATATACTAATATACTAATATAACTAATATACTAATAACAACTAATATAACCAATATAACCAATATAACCAATAACAACTATATCAACTAAATAACTACTTCTATACTAATACAACATATATAACATATATAACATATATAACAACTAAATAAGACCCGAACTTCAAATTATAACTTAAACCTTTAACAAAAGGCCCGAACTTCAAATTATAACAAACGTATAACAAAAGGCCCGAACTGCAACAAATAGAGCATATATAGCAACTAAAACAACTAATATAACAACTAAATAACAACTTATATACTAGTACAACTAATACAACTAATATAATTACAACTAGTATAACATATATAACATATAACAACTAAATAAGGCCTAAAATCACATAAAACGAAAAGGCCCTAAAATCAACATATAAAGAAAAGGCCCGAACTTCAACATATAACTTCAATAAACTCACATAAAACGAAAAGGCCCTAAATTCAACAGAATAAAGAAAGTCCCTAAATCCACATAAAAGGCCCGAACTTCAAATATAACTGAAAGGCCCTAAATTCACATATAATGGAAAGGCCCTAACTTCAACGTAAGACCCTAACTTCAACGTAAGGCCCGAAATCAACCTTCGGCCCGACATACACCCCGCAATTCACTGGATAAGAAACACCCGAACTTCAGGTTAAGATAAAACGGATACACCCGAAGGCCCGAACTTCAATATAAGGGATAAAAAAAGACCCGAAGTTCAATATAAAACGGATACACCGCACTTTTATGAAACTTGCAACACTTGGACGTTTCCTTCTTTCACGACGTTTCTCTTCCACCATGACAGTTTCCAAACAAAGCCCACACAAGCTCACGATGATTCCCGGCCCCATTGAGTTCTCCGATGGGGTTCTTGACGCCATGGCCACGCCTTCCCAGGCCCATACCTCTCCTGAGTTTGTTGCCACCTTCCAGTCTGTTTTAAAGAACTTACGTCGACTTTTTAAAAGTACTAATGAAAAGACTCAACCTTATGTTTTATCTGGCTCAGGAACGCTTGGATGGGACATTGCTGCTGCCAACTTGGTGAGTCCAGGCGAGAACGTGTTGGTTTTGGCCACCGGGTACTTTTCCGATGCTTTTGCTGATTGTTTGAGGATATACGGGGTGAATGTGGATGTTATTACTGCAGAGGTAGGAAATGTTGTTAAGATATCAAGTATAGAAGAAAAGCTCAAAGAAAAGACATACTCTGCTATCACTGTTACCCACGTGGATACCTCCACTTCTGTTGTTTCCGACGTGGAGTCGATTTCTGCTGCTGTTAAAAAGATCTCACCAGAAACCTTGGTTATTGTCGACGGAGTCTGCTCTGTAGGCGTGGAAAACATTGAGTTTGATACCTGGGGCTTGGACTTTGTGTTGACTGCTTCCCAGAAGGCAATTGGCGTTCCTGCAGGTTTATCAATCCTCTTTGCTTCTGAGCGTGCGGTTGCTAAGTCTTTAAATAGAAAAGAAACCACCTACTTTGCTTCTTTGAAAAGATGGACTCCTATCATGAAAGCTTATGAAAGCGGAACCGGAGCGTATTTCGCCACTCCGGCTGTTCAAACTATCACAGCGTTAAAAGTCTCTTTAGATGAGATCTTTACGGAAACTTTGGACCAGAGATTCGCCAAACACGAGGCTGTTTCTTCCGAGTTTAAACAGAATATGAAGAGCTTGGGCTTGGAAATCGTGCCGGTTTCGGAGAAAGTGGCTGCGCACGGCTTGAGCTCGGTGTATTTTCCCGAAGGTTTGAACGGGCCGGAGTTTTTGGGTTCTTTGGCGAAAAAGGGGTTCACTGTGGCGGGGGGAATTCACAAGGCGTTGGTGGGGAAGTACTTTAGAGTGGGGCATATGGGGGTGTCGGTGTATGAGGGGCATGTGGGGAGGGTTACAGAGGGGATAAGGGAGGCGTTGGAGGAGCAGAAAAAGTAGTTACGAGCGAAGCGAGTAACTACTTTTTGCTACGAGTGAAACGAGTAGCTATTTAAGTTATGAAATAGCTATTTTTGAAGTTACGAGCGAATAGCTATTTTTTCTACGAAAAAATAGCTATTTAAGTTACGAGTTTCACTCGTAACTTTCTTTTTACGAAGAAATAGCCACTTTTTACAAAGAAATAGCCATTTTTTACTACGAATAGCCACTTTTTTACAAAGAAATGGCTATTTTTGAAGCTATGAGTGAAAAAATAGCCACTTTTTCTACGAAAAATAACCACTTTTTACTACGAATAACCACTTTTTTACGAAAAATAGTGAAGAAATGGCTTTTTTGAATTGAATAGCGACTTTTTGCTCCTATTAGCTGTATTTTTCTTGATTTAGTAGTTATTTCTTGATATTTATCTCGAAAGTTATTTATCTTGATTTAATAGCTATTTCTTGATTTTACAGCTATTTATCTTGAAAGTTACTCCTTACCCCTTGTTATTTTATCACCTATGACACTTTATATTATTTATCTTATTCAAATGAACATTATCTTTATTCTTGTATTTCAAGAAAATTAATGGCTGCAAATTTGTAAAAAAATGATACCATTAAATAACTAATACTAATTATATAATATACCAATCATTATCCGGAAAATGCCCAATAATCTTTCTAATAAACACAGGAATTCAGAATTATCAAGTTTATATTTATCTTAAAATTTATTCTTGTAATTTAAATGGCTGCAAATTTGTAAAAAACCAAAAATGGTTAACCTATATAACTTATAAAGAATAAGAAATACTAAGAATAAGAAATACTTAAAAATGATAACTGCGTTTTTATAAAGTCTTGTAATAATTTATGTTTTAGTAAAAAGTCGAAAATGAAAAACTGAAAATCTCGAAATTTCAGCTTAAAATCTAAAACCTGAAAACTGAAAACCTGAAAAATTGAAAAACTGAAAAACTGAAAACCTGAAAATCAAATAACTAAATAACTAAATAACTAAATAACTAAATAACTAAAAAAATAAGAAGAGATAAAGAAATAGTTACATAAAGAAATACAGTATACGTTAAAACTTAATTAGTAAATATATAAGTTACTACAACTGAAAACTTGAAAACTGATTAACATTAATAATTATCCAAATAAATCATTCTTGAAATAATAGTAATGAAATAGCGATTATTAATATTCTTTTATTTTTTTATCAAAATTTTGGCTGCGAAAAATTACTAAATATTCTTTGAAGATTTTATTTCTCATTATCAATAATCTTTGATTCAATTCTTTCATCTATAGTAAACCTAAAATCCGAAAATTATCCTAAACAAATACTCCGGAAAAATGATGTTTATTTAAAAGGAGATGAAATAATATTAATTTAGATTCTTTCACTTAGATGTTTTAGAATAAAGATAAAGGAATAAAAATAAAATAGAATAAAAGGATAAATTCAACTTTCATTAAATCGAGTTTTCATATAATATACAACTAACTTTAAACCTTGCTGTGGATTTAAGTTAACGATAATTACAAGTGAAATTGAGTTAATTACGAGAAATATCGTTATGTATTATCATATTACAAAATGAGTATCTAGTGTATTCTAGATTATACATTATATTCTCTTTTATGGCGGCAAAAAGTATTTTTATTTATTTAAATTCTGAGAAATATCCAAGTTATGATAGTTACACTGGAAATTTATCGAATGCGAATTTATGATTTTCAATTTTTCAATTTTTCATTTTTCAATTTTTAATTTTTTCAATTTTTCGATTTTTCATTTTTCAATTTTTCATTTTTTCATTTTTTCATTTTTTCATTTTTTCAATTTTTCAATTTTCAACAAATTTAAAGATTAAAAGTCAAAAGATTAAAAGTCAAAAATGATTGCAAAATTGAAGTTATAAATTAAAGAAAATAGAAGAGAAGAATAAGAGAAAGAAATTTAAAGATGCTAAATAGAAATAGAGAATGAATATAATAGAAAATGAATATAAAAGAATGAATATAAAAGAATGAATATAATAAACGAATATAATAAACGAATGAATATAATAGAAAATGAATATACTAAAAGAATAAATATAATAAAAAATAAATATAATAAAAAAACGAATATAAAAGAATGAATTTAATAAAGAAAGAATATAATAAAGAATAAATATAGAGAATAAATATAATATACGAATAAATATAGAGAATAAATAAGCTAATATACCCAAATATACAAATAACCATTCTACTACTCTATTTATAACCAATGAAACAACGAGGAATTCGAAGAATCTGCGATTTCACGTTTTCTATTAAAAAGCAGTAAAAATGGAATTATATGATATACCTTATATGATATATCTTATCTTTTCTCTTTTCTCTTATTTTTTCTTTCTCTTATTTTCTCTTTCTCTTATATTATTTTCTCTTTTATCTTATCTTTTATATTTTCTCTTATTTTCTCTTTTTATTTCGGATCCGAATCTCGCAAAACGATTGGCTGCAATTTTCGTGCACAAAAAATGAATAACTAAGCAAGAATAAGAGCAAGATAACTAAGCAAGAATAGTAAGAATAGTAAGAATAAGAAGTAAGAATATACTAGATAACATGTATACAATATATAACATCTACACTCTAAATTCTATATAACTTGTCATAAGTTCTGTCATAAGTTCTGTCATAAGTTCTGTCAAGTTCTGTCAAATTCTGTCAATTCTGTCGTGATTTTTGACATTTCCGACAACTTCCATGTCGCGACTCATAATCTCGAATATAAATTTGATTTATAATACCAACGCCACATCAACACTATGATTCCACTGGTACTAAGAAGACACATAACACGAGGGGTCCGTGTTAGTGAAAGCGCATTACGTGTTCCAGTAAGAATACCTATTCTGATTAGAAATTATCTGATAGAAAAGGGAAATGATAAACCTGAAACCAAGGAGAAAATACCAAAATTGAAAAACATTACAAGTACAAATGTGACGTATAAGAAGTCAATAAATGAAAAAGCGGAATCGTCAGAGAAATCGGAATCGAAATCGAAATCCGATCAATCCGAAGTTTCAGAAGTTTCAGAAATTTCAGAAATTCCTGTTAATGTGGAGAATCTTGAAAATGTGGAGAATCTTGAAAATTTAGAGATAAATCAGAAATTAAATCAAAAATCAAATCAGAAACCAACTTTAGGGAACCCAATTTTAGAAACAATTTCGGAAACAAACCTGAAACCAATTTTGGAAAATCAGAAACTGGAAAATCTGGAGAAGTTTGAAAATAATTTTGAAAATAAAAATAAAATTGAAACTCGGAAACTTCCCGTTATTTCCGAGAATCGCGTTATTCCCGAGGTTCCGAAAAAAAGTGAAAGTGAAAAAGGTCAATTAAATGTTAAGAAAAATACAGAGATTTCTCCGAAATCTCTTACGACTTCAAAGGTTTCTTCGAAACCTTTGAAACCTACCGCCTCTCAGGATTCTTCGAATCCTTCGAGACGCTCACTCGACACCAAAATCATCAAATCCCTCCTCTCCACCATCTGGCCCTCCAACACCCCCTTCAAAATCCGCGTAGTTTCCGCCTTTTCCCTCCTCATCCTCTCGAAACTCCTCAACGTACAAGTTCCTTTCTTCTTCAAAGGAATCGTGGATGGAATGAACGACTGGTCCGAATTCGGAACTCTTAACTCGGTTATTCTCGCTATGATAATCGCATATGGGGGTTCCCGATTCGGATCCGTAGTATTAGGAGAACTCAGAAACGCCGTGTTTGTTTCTGTAGCACAATCTGCGATAAAACGAGTGGCTTCTAATACTTTTAAACATTTACTTAATATGGATTTACACTTTCACTTATCTACACAAACAGGAGGATTAACACGTGCTATAGATAGGGGAACAAAAGGAATCAGTAGTGTTTTAAATGCCCTAGTTTTTCATATAATCCCTATAACCTTTGAAATAACTGTGGTATGTGGGGTTTTAACGTATAACTACGGAGCACAATTCGCCGCAGTCACGTTCTTTACTATGCTAGCATACTCTATATTCACTATACAAACCACTTCATGGAGAACCAAGTTCCGAAGACAAGCAAATAACGCAGATAACAAAGCGGCTTCTGTGGCTTTAGACTCCCTAGTAAACTACGAATCTGTAAAATACTTTAATAACGAGAAATTTCAGGCGCAAAAGTACGAGAAATCTCTTACAAAATACGAAAACGCCTCGATAAAAGTTGCAACTTCGCTCGCGTTTTTAAACGCGGGACAAAACGCGATTTTCACTGCGGCTTTAACTGCTATGATGTATATGGGAGCACAAGGAGTTTCCCAGGGTTTATTAACTGTAGGAGATTTAGTTTTGATAAATCAGCTAGTTTTTCAGTTAAGTGTTCCTTTAAACTTTCTAGGATCGGTATACCGCGATCTTAAACAATCGTTACTTGATATGGAGAATTTATTTCAATTACAACAACAAGAGATCAAAATAAAAGATGAAACAAATGCGAAACCGATAAATTTAACTAAGGCGGAGATTACCTTTGAAAACGTGACTTTCGGGTACCATCCGGACCGGCCTATTCTCCGAAACGTTTCCTTTATTATTCCCGCTGGACAAAAAGTGGCTATAGTAGGACCTTCAGGAAGTGGAAAGTCCACTGTTCTTCGTCTTTTATTCAGGTTTTACGATGTAGACCTGGGAAGAATCCTTATAGATGGCCAGGATATCAGTAAATGTACTGTAGAATCGCTAAGAAGGAATATCGGGATAGTACCTCAAGAAACGCCTCTATTTAACGAATCTATACTTGAAAACGTAAGATACGGAAGATTAGATGCAACTAACGAGGAAGTCCTTCAAACTTTATCTTCTGTCCAATTGGATAAACTCGTGCGCGATTTACCAGAAGGAATAAATACTATTGTAGGAGAACGAGGAATGATGATTTCGGGAGGAGAAAAACAAAGACTCGCTATAGCTAGGTTATTACTTAAGAACGCTCCTATTACGTTTTTCGATGAGGCTACTTCCGCTTTGGATACGCATACAGAACAGGCGTTGTTGAAAACTATACGAGACGTATCGAGGAACGGGAAGACTACTAACGTTTCTATAGCTCATAGATTGAGAACTATAGCGGATGCAGATAAGATCATTGTGCTAAAGGGAGGAGAAGTTGTAGAGGAGGGAAGTCACGAGGAGTTGTTGGAGAAAGATGGGTTGTATAATGAGTTGTGGAGGGTACAAGAGAGGTTTGACGTTTAAGGGCCGTAATATGTTGAATTAGGGCCGTAATATGTGAATTTCGGCCTTTATCTTGATATTTAGGATATGTTAATAATCGTCCTTATACGTTGCACTTTGGATCTTTTCACTATTTGATGTTTGGATCTTTTAATTGATGTTCTGGCCTTTTTGTTATTTGATGTTTGGATCTTTTTCTGAAGTTTGGATTTTTTCGGCATTGATGTTTGGATCTTTTTCAGGTATTTCCGTTGCAGTTTGGATCTTTTCTGGAATTTTTTATACGTTGATGTGAGGATGTTTTAATTGATGTTCGGGCCTTTTCGGTGAAGTCCGGGCCTTTTTGGTGATGTTCGGGCCTTTTCGGTGATGTTCGGGCCTTTTCGCTGATTTTAGGATTTTTTCATTATTTGATGTTCGGGCCTTTTCGTTGATTTTAGGGCCTTTTAATTGATTTTAGGATGTTCTTGTTATTTGATGTTAGGATGTTTTAATTATTTGATGTTTGGATGTTTTATTAATGTTAGGTCTGTATATTAGGTCTGTTAATGTTAGGATGTTTTATTAATGTTAAGTTTATTAATGTTAAGTTTATTAATGTTATGTCTATATTAGGTCTATATTATGCCTATGATCTAAGTTGATCTTTGTGTTTAGTTATTATGTATAAGTCTCATCGATATGTTTACTATTGGATCTTCAGTGATCAAAATGAATAAAGACGATGAAAAGTGTAAGAATAAAATGAAGAATTATGAGAAAGTGTAAGAAGAGTGTAAGAGAATTAAGAATGAAGAATTAGAAATGAGAGGATTAAAAATTACGTTTATCCAGTACAATTTCAAGTTAATACGTTTATGATAAAATGAGAAGTTGTAATGAATAAATAAAAGTGTAATATAAAAGAAAAAGTATTTTTTTTACGTATATTTAATATATACACATAAGTATCTAGTCTATATATTAAATGTGAAAATTGGAAAAGAAAAAATTTTGGCTGCAAATTTTTGAAAAAAGAAAGTGAATTTTTATGACAATTTGCATCACAAAAAATTTATATTTACTACTTGTTATATTAAAAGCATTTAATTAAGTGAAACTGAAAACCCCCCAAATTTCTAACCCCTAAATTGAATACCCCCTAAAATGAAAACCCCCTAAAACCTATTAATAACTAAGTAGTATAGCATATAATAACACATTTTCAGGAAAACTACATTAGTACAGAACATTTAAAGAATACGCTGGTTATGGATGTAATTCCTCTTTTTGTAATTCCAGAATAATTAGTAATTTCTGTAGAAAGTAGGGGTGGGGAAAAGGGGGTTTTATGATTTATAGTGAAAATGGTTATTTCATTGATTTGAATAAATAGAAAATCTCTTAAAGCATGAAACATAAAAATTTTATGTAAAACATTTATAAAAAATTTATATAAAATGTTCCATTATATAAAACATAAAACACTTAAAGAAAACATTGATACTTTAGAAATAAAAAATAGACTTATAAAATCTACAGTATATCTTGTAAGAACAAGTTAATACATAATAAAAGAACGTTTTATAAGTCTTATTAGATCTAAGAAATTCCTTTATACTTTTCAATTTTTCGAGTACAAAAAGGAAATGGTTGCAAAAAAAGACACAAAATGGATTTCTAAAAAATTCTATTTCTAAAAAAATTCTATTTCTAAAAAAGTTCCATTTCTATTTATTTGTATGTAATTTCGAAGTAAACTGAATGTATAAAAACTTTAAATATGTATATTTTGTAAAGTATTAATTTTTGTATGAACTTGTATGATTTATAAGAAATAAAAGAATAAAAGAATAGATGAAATATTTGTGTAAATTTTTGGTAGCGCGGAAATTAGTAATTATATATTTTATATACTAATATAAATATTTATACTAATTTAGTATTGTAAGAAAATTAATAAACTCATAGATTAATAGATTAATAGACTAATAGACTAATAGATAAACGAACAAACTCACGAACTACTCGCTTCGCTCGAGTTCGCTTTTTCGCTTTTTGTGATCTTTTAAATTTTGCAGCCATTTTCAGAAATATTGCGAAAAAAATATAAAAAATTATATAAAAAAATTATATAAAAAAATATATAATGATAATTCTATATATTTGTATACTATAGATTTCATAACAGTAGAAATGGTGAAATGTGTTTCGTGCTTAATAAGAAACATTAGTTATACACGTATGATTACACGGAATTAAAAAACATTTAGGAAAACATGGTTTTCATTTTCTTTTATTCCCAAAATTAAATACTAAAAGATCTTAAATCAAGATGTCCTTGTAGTTGTTCAGAAATATATTGGGAAATATTCCATGAGCCTCGGGATATCCTCGGGATATGTATTCCCGCTAATCCTCGCTGTTTTATGATTCGGTGGTTCTATTTTTCTCGGTAGTTCTCGTTATTTTTAAAATCCTCGCTATTTTTCTCTCCCAATTTCTCACTATTTTTTAAATCCTCGCTATTTTTCTCGCAATCTCGAAATCCTCGCTATTTTTCTCTCGCTATTTTTAAAATCCTCGCTTTTTTTCACTTTTTTTCTCGGTAATTCTAGCTATTTCAAATCCTCGCTATTTCTATTTTCCCATTCTTGAAATTCTCGCTATTTTATAATCCTCGCTATTTTATAATTCTCGCTATTTTTCTCGCTAATGTCTCCGTATTCTCACTATTTCCTCGTTAATTTTTTAGTAATTTCTCAGTAATTCTCGCTCTTCTCACTATTCTCGCTATTTTCATTCTCCCATCCTCTATACAGTATTAACTATGAAACAAACGAATAGCCATTTCTCGTGAAGATCTCTTTGTAATAGATCCGTGAGGTTTCACATTTGACGATTAAACAAAGAAATAGACGGATGATGTGTTGAGGTGGTATGTAATAAAACGAGCGTAGCGTGTACTTATTGGACTTTCCCTTCCTTTTAATGAATGACCTTATGGATTTACACATTTCACGTACCTACATTTTCTGATACATCATATAATAAATATCATAAAAGAGTTTATACGATTCATAATACTATTATTATACGCTTTAATATTTTCTATCTATACAATGCCGTCCTTATTATACAATGCCAGTTTCTTGTTAAATACGTTGGATTAAAAGTGGGGGTTCTAAAAAGAATCGCCATTTGAAAATATGCAAAATGTGTAAAATGAAAAGTCCACAAAGTGATCGATATATTATATATCACATTACACTAAATATGATACCTCACATTTGATATATCACATTACACTAAGTGAGGTATCATATGTGAGGTATCACATATTAAATATCACATGATATATCACATATGATCTATCACATTACACTAAATATGATATATCACATATGAGGTATCACATATCAAATATGATACATCATAAAATATGATATATCATATATGACACAAATCCCGAAAAGCCCGATCTTCAATACAAAAAAAGGCCCGAAATTCACATAAAATTCAGAAAGGCCCGAAACTCAATACAACGGAAAAGGCCCGAAATTAATCCTACGGAAAGACCCGAAAATCATTATATGCACACATCCTCCCCTTTCCAACTATTCCTAACCCTTCCATCTGCATTAAGGGTAATGTCGACATTTCACAAACCAAAAAGCATCGAGGTGGATCTGGATTACGAGATGGCCGTTGGGATAGGGTAAGGGTTTGTGCGATACATATTAACAGGGATTGATGGATGGTGGATATTAATAGAGTGTTGTGATTTGTGATTATGTAAGCGTTAATATAAATATGTGATGAATCATATATGATACATGATATATGATATATCATATAATATATATCATATAATATATATCACATATGATACATAATATTTCAAATATGATACATCAAATATGATATATCACATATGATTTACATATGATACATCACATATGATACATCACATTTAAGGTTCTCCTTTTTGTACAAGCCTTGTTTTCACCGGATCTAGAAACACCAAGTCCGTTGAAACAACAATAGAAGGATCAAGGCTTGAAAAGTTTTTCAGATTGTTGGTTTTGTACGGCTCACAAAAGGAAGGGCTAGAACGAATATATGTTTATTTATTATATAATATGATGTATCAGATATAAAAGAATATGTGATATCATATGTGATATATCATAAAACATATTATGACATATCACTTTTTAGGAATCTGATATATCATATATGATATATCACATGTGATATATCAGATTCCTAAAAGTGATATATCACATGTGATATATCAGATTACTAAAAAGTGATATATCATATCTGATATATCAATCTATTTACACTTTATTTAACTTTTTGTTTTATTGTGATACTCGGCTCAACCGTTTTAGGCTCAAATAATATCGAAAAGAGGAACTTGCATAGATGCAACTAAAGTTATACTATTCTTATAAAATGCAACATGCAAGTGAAATTAGCTAAATAGTTAAATAGGGTAGATGAAGATGGTTCATGCCTTCTTAAGTAATCATGTGTGATTTCTTAATGTAAGAATCTGCTAACTTTAAAGTATGATGTAATTGATTATGTAAGCACACTACATTATGGCTTTTCCACATTTAGTGGTTAAATTTTGATTTCTACCATTTTCAAATTCCCTTACATAATCCCATTATACCACACCTATCCAAGGTGAAGAAATGCAGAAATCCTATTAACATACGATGTTGTGGGGTAACGCCTGGAAAAAATCTATGAAACAAATTAATAATTGAGAATTTTCTATTAGTCATTATAATTCTCATGTGTCAACCAATAGATTGTCCTTCATGTGGTAAGTATATAAGAGATTTGGGGAGAATTAACTAACGTGTAGACCTTAAGACGTGGATTGGCTGTGGTCTTCATGTTCCTCAAGCAATGAGTGGGATTGAAAAGAAGGATTGGTGTGTTTGTTTACCAAGGGGGGAGTATCCTCCGGGGATGAAGAGATAAAAATGAAAAATGAAATATGAAATATGATTTATCATATTTCATATTTCATTTTTCATTTTTGGTATGTGATATATCATATTTCATTTTTTATGATGTATCATATTTCGAATTTTATATATCACATTTGATATTTTATGATGTATCATATTTCGAATTTTATGTGATTTATCACATTTCATTTTATATGTGATTTTTGATATATCACATTTCATATATGACTCCTCATATTTGATATATGATCAATTTATATTACAAATAAATAAGTATATGTATTATTGTAGAAGACATAAAATACGGAGAAATGAAGAAATTCGGAGAAATTACGAAAATAGCGAGAACACGAAAATAGCGAGAAAAAAAAAGCAGAAACACCACGAGAACACGAAAAAATAGCGAGAAAAACGCAGAACTACGCAGAAAAACACAGAACTACCGAAAAATAGCGAGAACACGCTCCCCGCTCCTGTAATCGCGCCATCGCGTCCAGGGAGAAAAAATATAAAAAAACCACCGTGGGGAGAAAAAATATCAGAAAAAAGATCGTAGGGAGAAAAAATATCGTAAAAAGATCGTAAAAAAATCGTAGGGAGAAAATATCATTAAACAGAAATAAATGGGGAGAAAAAAGATGAAAAATAGGTAGTGGAATGTGATTTATTAGTGGGATTTTTAGTGGGATTTCACTACTAGAACTCGCTCTAGCGTAGCTAGAGCGAGATTAGAGACACTTCATTCTGGCTACGCCAGAATTCAGCTACAATTCACCTGTTACCTCATTCTGGCTACGCCAGAATTCGGTAATTCCCATCCCTTACACCGTCACCGTTGTCATGCAACCCGCCAAACCACATCACAACGCTTCTCACCACAAAACCAAAACCACAAAAACCCACATATTCCACAAACCCAAACCTCCACAAAACGACAACCACAAAACCCGATATTCTTGTACGCGGCACGCTGTGATAATATATATATAGCGGGATATTTATATAAGTGGAAATTTCCAGATCAAAGGTATCCAATGACCCCGCCTATCACGCCCAAGAAAAGACTCAACTTTTTCAGATCCAAGTCGGAAAACGACCCTATCCATTTCCAAGCGGTGGCATATACCGAATGCGAAGACCCATTGAGAACACGCTCCAATTCCGTGCCCAACTTTCGCGTGTTCCGCAGCAACTCAAAGAGGAAAACCTCGCTTTCCGTCCCGCCCAACTTGGCTGCTTCCCCGCCGCCCACTCCGCTTTCGTCGTCCTGTTCCTCTTTTAGTAGTTCGACGTTTTCGGAGCCGGTGATGTCGCTGGGAAATCCGGGGAATCCGGGTGGTCCGGGGAATCCGGGTATTCCCGGCGACACACTCTCGGTATCCTCGGCGTCTTCGCTTGCGCCCTCGGCCGCGCTCCATTCCGACCCCATAGTGGAGTGCATCATGCCGCCCCCGGGATCCGTAAATAAGATCTCCGAGGAGCCCCGGATCACCGTGACGCCCCCGGATCTCCCGGAACTGCACCTGGACCAACTCGCCGACTCAATCTTGAATAACGTCTTGGTGGGCCAGCGTGTAGAGTGGTCCGTATGACCTTTGCATTTTAATTCTAGTCCTGGTGACTGACGTTGTATAGAATAAAGTTTACGATTAAGTAACAGGCGGAGCCTGAAAAACACAGGCGTAGCCTGTGTTGTAGATAGTGAGAAGATGAAAATTAGTGAGAAAATAGTGAGGATTTTTTGATTTAGCGAGAAAATAGTGAGAAAAAATAGTGAGGATTTTTTGATTTAGCGGGAAAAAGTAGGGAGGATTTTTTTAAAATAGTGAGAAGATTTTAAAATAGCGAGAAAAAAGATTTCAGAATAGCGAGAAGATTTCAAAATAGCGAGTTTATTTTTAAATAGCGAGAAAAAAGATTTAAATAGTGAGGTTTTTTTCGAGAAGATTTCAAAGTGCGAATGTTTTTTCAAAACGCGAAGGTTTTTTCAAGTGAGGATTTGAAATAGCGAGGATTTGAAATAGGGAGAAAAAAGAAGGTAAATTATGAGAAATACGGAAAAAATGAAATTACGAGAAAAGCGAGAATTTAGCGAGAAAAAAATGAGCACTGAAAAAAAACGAGCACTGAAAAAAAACGAGCACTGAAAAAAGACGAGTACTCGAAAAAAGAATTTAAGAATTAGTGAGCATTCGAAAAAAGGGAATGAAAATTAGCGAGAAAAAGTGAGAATGAAAAATTAGCGAGGATTTTGAAATAGGGATAAAAATTTAGGGAGAAAAAATACCGAGCATTAAATTACCGAGAAAATCACCGGGATGAAAATAGCGAGAACTTCAAAAATAGCGAGAACTTTAAAATTACCGAGAGCATTTAAATTACCGAGCACTTTATAAATAGCGAACTTTATAGCGAGAACTACCAACTACTACTAATAGATTATAAATAAACCAGTTGTAGCGATTCGTGTAGCATCACACTATGAGCTTCTTCTCGTCTCGGATCGTCTGAATACAAAACTGGTCATCTTGTATTCATGACGATTGGTGGTAGTTTGGATGTTTTGGTGTTTTTCGTTAAGTATTGAAGTTTGGATGTTTAGTGAGAGTGAGAATTAGTGAGAAATGGGGAGAGTGCGAAAATAGCGAGAGAACGAAAAAATAGCGAGAGTTCTGAGACAGCGAAAATAGCGAGATACTGAAATTAGTGATAGCGCGAAAATCACGATAAGTACGAAATAGGGAGAAAAAATGAAAATAGCGAGAGATTAGTAAGAAATTAGTGAGAAATTAGTGAGATAACATGGGAAAAAATAGGGAGGAAATAGCGAGATTAGCGAGAGATTAATTAGAGTTTAGGGAGGAAATAGCGAGAAATACAAAAAATACAAATACGAGAAATCCAAACCCAATGTGATTTTCATAATACTAATACCTGTAAATCTTAAAAATAAAGGAAATGCTAGATTTATTATATTATTAATATATATGAAAATAACGGATATACAATACAAAGAAAATACAAATCATAAGATGTTTTCTAATTTGATCAGTTTCTTGAAATTGCAGTTTTTGTTTATAATTCCTATTTCCTTAAGAATAACACGTAGAAAAAAAGTAAAACATGAAGTTCGGGTCTTTTCGTTCTCCGTTGAAGTTCGGGCCTTTTTTGTATGTATTGAAGTTCGGGCCTTTTCTGGATTTGTATTGAAGTTCGGGCCTTTTTGAGATATTTTTTGAAGTTCGGGCCTTTTTTGTATTGAAGTTAGGGCCTTTTTTCAGGTTAATATGTGAAGTTAGGGCCTTTTATTTTTCTGTTTATTATGTGAAGTTCCGGTCTTTTCTGGTTAATTTTTTGAAGTTCTGGTCTTTTTTTTTCTAATTTCTGCCATTTATATTTGAAGTTTGGGCCTTTTAATTTGTATGTGAATTTTGTAATGTTATGTGTTTGATTCTGGCTTTATATGTTATTAAAGGTATTAAGGGACTTTAAGTTGCAGTTCGGGCCTTTTCGTTGATTATTAGTTTAATATGATTTTTAGTTTAATTTGATTTTTAGGGTAATATATTTCTATTTAAATGTGAGTGGTTACATCGTGAAAATGACTAGTACGGAAAAATAGTGAGGGGAAATCGAATTAGCGAGAAAATAATGGAAATTAGTGAGGAGAGAGAAAATTTAGTGAGAATTTCATGGAAATTTAGCGAGAATACCGAGGAAAGAGCAAGAATTACCGAGAATACTGAGAAACAGCAAGAATTAGCGGGAACAGGGAAATTCGAATTAGCGAGGATTAGCGAGAAGAAATACGATTAATATGATTAATACGATTAATATGATTTAAAAAGATTTAGGAGAATAAAGAGGAATACAGCTCTAAGGTTTCTTTGTAATGTTAGTTAGAAAAGGTTTGTTTGAAAATTATTAGCATTTTTTTTAGTTTATAGTTGTAATCTTGTTAATATTATGATAGTAATATGATAATTAAGTGATTGATCAGAAAAGAAAACGTACTAGAAAAAAAAGAACTAGAAAAAAAAGACGTACTAGAAATTAGTGAGAATATTAAAATTAGCGAGAAAAAAATACTGAGGAATTAGTGAGAAAAAAGATAAAGTAGTGAGGAATTAGTGAGAAAAAAGATAAAGTAGTGAGATAATTAGTAAGAAAATAGTGAGAGAATAATTAAAATAGTGAGAAAAAAGATAAAGTACTGAGGAATTAGTGAGAAAAAAGGTACAGCAGTGAGAAAAAATAGTAAGAAAAAATTAGTGAGAATAGGGAGAAAAAAGATAAAGTAGTGAGGAAATAGTAAGAACATTATAATTAACGTGAGAAAGTAGTGAGAAAAGAGTAAGAGAATTACATTTAACGAGAGAATTTAGTGAGAGAATTAATAAAATTAGCACGAGATTTATCAAAATTAGTGCGAGATTTATCAAAATTAGTGAGAGATTTATCAAAATTAGCGAGAGAATTCTAATTACGAGACATTTAAAGATATTTAGTGAGAAAACATAAACAACATAACAACATAACAACTAAAACACAACACTACTTTACTACTTTACTACTTTACTACATTGTCCTATAAATAATCCATTTAGGGGTAAGAAAGGGGCGAGAAAGGGGTTAGTCGAAACTGCTAATAATAAAAGGATAACCATGGAAACAAAAATATAAAGATAATTATATTCTACTTGTTTGTGATGTTTCTATATTTCTATATACAAGATAATGTTAATAAATAAAATGAAAAATGAATAAAATGTGATATGTTTAAATAAAATGTGAATTTTTTAAGGAAAGTTCTGTGATTTTAATGTTTTTAAATCGAGAATAAATCATTTAAAATTAAAGAATTCAAAAATCACTTAAATAACTTAAAATGAATAAAATCTTAAAATCTCTTAAAATACGCAGATTTGATAAAATACACTCAAAATACGAGTAAATCTTAAATGGATAAAATGAATAAAACATTTAAATCTCAAAAGTATAAAATTCGTGGATAAAAAGAACTCAAAAAGATCTTAAAAATGAATAAAATACACTTAAAAAGTATTTAAATGAATAAAATACATTCAAGTATAAAAAGTATAATCCACTTAAAAAGTACAAAATCCACTTAATATACTCAAAAAGTACTTAAATGTATAAAAAGTATAATACACTTAAAAAGTAAAATACACTCAAAGTACTAAAAATGTATAATACACTTAATATACTCAAAAAGAGCTTAATTCGATTTTCTCATAGATTTCGTAGATTTCTCGTAAATCAAAATGTAAAATACTCAAAATACTCAAAATACTCGTAAATCTCTTAAATGTAAAATACACTTAATACAAGAAAATCTCGTAAATTACTTAAAAAGTGCTTAAAAAGAACTTAAAAGAATTTAAAAAGGACTTAAAAAGAACTTAAAATGTATAAAATACACTTAATTCACTTAAAAGAACTCAATTTACTCACATTTCTCGTGGATTTCTCATAAATTCCTTAAACGTATAAAATCCACTTATACTCGATTTTCTCGTAAAATACTCAATATACTTAAAAAGTACTCAATTTTCTCGTAAATTACTTAAAAGTATTCAAAAAAACTTAAAAAGTACTCAAATGGAAAATACTCAACATACGAGTTTTTTGAGGAAATTTCGTAAATTACTTAAAAAGTACTAAATTTCGCTTGTAAATTTCACGTAAAGTACTTAAAAAGTTCTCGAAAAGTCCTTAATTACGAGAAAATACAAGTAAAATACAAGTAAATTACTTAATAAGTACTCAAAAAGTCCTTAAAAAGTCCTCAAAAAATACTCAAAAAGGACTTAAAAAGTACTTAATTTCTCGTAGATTTCTCGTAAAATACTTAAAAAGTACATAATTTACAAGCTTTGCTTGTAAATTACTTAAAAAATCTCGAAAATTACCCGAAAATTACCCGAAAATCTCGAAATATACTCAATTTACTCGAAATCTACTCGAAATCTACGCGCTTCGCTTGTAGATTTCTCGTAGATTCCTCGTAAATTTCGTACATTTCTGCGATTTTCCTCCCCTCCCCCCATTCCCCCTCCAACTCCTCCACCAACTCCACCAATCCGTGACCCGGTAAACTCCTCTTCCTCTCCACAAACATCTTTCCCATTTCCCTCAACTCTTCATCCCCCTGCATAATCTGCAACACCATTTTTGTTATATTTCTCATTGTAAATCCCAACTGTTTTGCCCAATCGGATCCTTTTCTTAAACTCTTCAACGTCCATTCGTCGTAATGAAGGTTATACCAGTTGAATAGACGGACTTTTAGTTCTTTTCTGGAGGTATATTGGTATCCTAGAAGTCCTAATTCTATAAGTTTCAGATCGATATTGGTCATAACAAAGTTAAGTGTTTTCTGGATTAACGCTTCTTCTTGAGAAAACCCTAAACTACTTAACGCAATAGTTTGTAATTCATGAGAAGTAGCATTGGTATTTTTCAAATACGATACATTTCCATTTCTTACTAACTCAAGAACTTTTTTATACTCTTTCTGACTCGCTCTTCTCATAGTCAAGTTAAAAACACTCGACATGAGTTCTTTCGGAATAAACCCTTTAGAAAAGAACTTTTTAAAAAGAGTCTTTGCTATTTCCTGAAACTGCTGATTATCAAGACCAAATTGAAGAATAGAACAACGAACATTCATTTCAGTCACGTTATATTCACGGGAAAATTCCCACCCTTCAAATTTATCAAAAACTTTCTTAATAAAGTTTCCAATCCACGGTCCAAAAGAATAACTCGAAAAATGAAGTAACGTGCTATTAATAATTTCAAGATAATCCAAAGCAACTTTAATCACGGAATATCCACAAATTCCCGGTAATACCGAGAAAACCTCGAGAATACTCCAGAAATCGTCGCTACTAAAATGAATCGTTTTCATAATCTTCCCGTAATCGTGAATAAGATTAATAAGATCGGAATCGGAGTATTTTCCGGATAAAATAGAGGGAATAACGTATTTTTGGATGATTTGTTTCGAGTAAAGAACTCGGAAGTAGCCGGATTTTCTAAGGCCGTGGAAGTTGGAGGGGTTGAGATTGAGGGATCGGGTGTTAAAAATGAGGGTTTCTGTATTAGGATTAACTCCGGAAACAGCGTCAATGGAGTTAACGAAGTTAACTCCATTAGTACTAACCCCGTTAACTTCGTTAACGGGGTTTTCCTTAATATTAGTAACCTCGTTAACCCCGTTAACTTCGTTAACGGGGTTTACTCGGTTCACGATTAAATGAAACGGCACATCCTCATTCCCAACTTGCCCTCCCACCAAATCATATAAAAACAAATGTTGTTCCAATAAAATTCCATTTTCCTCTTTAATTCTCACCAACGGAAATCCAGAAAGCCTTGTACCCGAATACATCAACTCCTCCACGTTCAAAGCTTTCCAGAGATCCAAAGGTTTAATTGTTTTAAAGGAAAACTCAGTTAATACTTTTCCTAAAGACGAAAAGAAGGAAGAAGGTCCAATGAAATTGACAATACTTCCAATTAAGATTATTCCCTTTTCGTACGAATCGTTATTGAAAATATCCTGCGTAGTGCTTTCCCTGGAAATAAACAAGGAACTTTCCTCTTCATAAATACTAGAAACTCCCGGCTTATCACCTTCCGTAATAAAACAGTCTCTATCAAGAAACTTCTCTTTACTTTCAATCTCATCAAGGAAATAATCATAGTTAATCTCCTCCTTATTAACTCCACTCTTATAAACAAGGTAGTTTCCTATCCACGTGGCTATACTCTCATTTACCCAGAGATACTTCCACTCATCAAAGGTTATCAAATTCCCAATCCATTGATGAACCAACTCATGAGCAACCAACTGCTGCGTGCGTTTTCTCTCCTCAAACGTGGTGGTATTCATTTGATTAGCTAGGACCGTGATTAAGCCCCAGTTTTCCATTGCTCCGTCGGATAAAAAGGGTAAAGAGACGAAATCGAGTTTGTTAAGGGGATACGATACACCGAAAAGGGATTCCAAGAGGGGTAAAAAGAGCGCAATTAACATTAACGTATACTCCGCTTTCTCTCCTATAGTAAGAATGTTTGTAGTAATCGTCTTCTCTTTTAAAATAACTTGCTGGGTACTTTTTTCAAAATCACCAAGAACAAACCCGAAAACGGAAGTTGCAATTGGAGGAGTTTTCTCAAATACAAAAACCGCATTCTCTGAAAACTCCACATCCTCTTTTCTCTTTAATTCCCCCACACTTGCAACTTTAAACCGACTAAGTGTCTCTATTTTCAACGAAATCGGAACCTTACAGTTCAACTCGTCGATACAAGGAAAACACGATCTCGCTCCAAACGGCTGGAAATGCGTTGCAACAATGTAGTTATTGGACTTTCCGGAAAAACTATCTAAATAATTTGTTTTGAAAACACCTTGGGTTTTATCGTGGTATGTTTTTATAGTAGATACCTGGCCTATATAAAGAATGGTTATAATAGGATTAGAAGGTACATTATCCGAAGAAAACGTCACTGTATCTTTATTCCTATCATAACTAATCCTTAACGGAGTATCCCCTATAAAACTCTTCATAACAACCAACCTCGAAGCATGAAGAGTCAACGAGAAATCGCCACCGGGTCCATCAGTGTTAATCACGAGCTTTCCGCTGAAATTGGGCTTGGTATGGTTGATTTCAAGGGAAAGGTCGTAGTGAGTAGGCTGGTGGAGGTTCAGGAGTGAAAGGAGGTCCATGGGAAGTTAATTTGTTGATTTGGTTGTAAATTTGTAAAAAAATTGGCTGTAAAAAAAATTGGCTGTAATTTTTTGGCTGTAAATTTGAAAATGACTCGTTGATTTTTGGATGTTTTTGATTTTTGGATGTTTTTGATGTTTTGAAAGGGATGTAATTGGAGGAAAAGGTATTAGTTATGATAGATATTATAGAGAGTATTAGAGATATTAGTTATTAGAGAGGTATTATAGTTATTATCTAGAAGTCTTTTAGTTATTTTAGTTATCTTATTATCTTGGTTTTCTAGAAGTATCTTAGTTATTAGAGAGATATTAGTAGAGAGGTATCTTTTTTTTCTAGAAGTATATTAGTTATTATAGAGATATTATAGATATTATAGAGAGTATTATAGATATTATTAGAGATATTAGAGATATTTTAGTTATTAGAGAAGTTATTATAGATATTAGAGAGATATCTTAGTTATTATAGAGGTATTTTAGTTATTTTAGTTATCTAGAAGTATCTTATTATCTTAGTTATTAGAGAGATATTTTAGTTATTAGAGGTCTTTTTTTTCTAGAAATTATTTAGAAGTATCTTAATTGTTCTAGTTGTTTTTTTTTAGTTATTTTATTCTTATTATCTTAGTTATTTTTGTTATTATAGGGATATTATTATAGGGATATTTTAGATATTAGAGATTTTTCTAGAAGTATCTTAGTTATTAGAGGTATCTTAGTTATTACAGATATTAGTTATTTTAGTTGTTTTTTTTCTACAAGTATTTTTTTTTAGTTCTTTTATTATTTAGAAGTATCTTAGTTATTATAGATATAATAGATATTGTAGAGATACATTAGTTATTTTATTCTTATTATCTTAGTTTTTTTTCTAGAAGTGTCTTAGTTATTAAGAAGTATCTTATATTTTAGTTATTTTAGTTATTATAGATATCTTTCTTACTTATCTTATCTTAGTTTTCTACAAGTTTCTTAGTTATTTTAGTTATTAGTATCTTAATTGTTCTAGTTATTATAGAGATATCTTACTTATCTTATCTTAGTTATTGTAGTTATTTTAGTTATTATAGAAATATTTTAGTTATTTTATTATCTAGAATTTTCTTTTTAATTTTCTTTTTAATTTTCTTGTATTTTTTATCTTCATATATTTTTTCTATGTTTCTTATTATGTGTATTATCTTAGAATGTGTATTATCTATTATGTGTTTTATCTTAGTATGTGTTTATCTTACTATAGATCTTATTATGTTTATCTTAGAATGAACTTACTATAGATCTTATTATCTATCTTATTATGTGTTTTATCTATTATGTTTTTCTTATTATGTATTTTATCTTAGTATGTTTTTCTTATTATGTGTTTTATCTTATTACTATCTATCTTATTATGATTAGTATGTGTTTTAAGTATTTTATTATGTGTTTTATTAAATATTCACAATTCTTAAAAACTTGAATTACAAATATAAAATCTTGCGAATTCTCGATATTTCTTTTATTCTATTAAAATTTCTCGTATACTAATTTTATTATAGTTACATTTTGTATACATTAATCTAAAGAAACTGATGAACTTTTTAATTCTCTGATTTATTACGAGTAACATAATTTGTTTAATAGTATAAGTAACAAAAAACTAGTAGATATCATTTCCAAGAAAAGAATAAAAGATAATCTATAATACTTTTCTTCTAGATTTTCCATTTTATCTCGCTAGAAAATAAGAAATATTCATTTTCTTCTTATAATTTTTCTTTTAAGGATTTTAGGAATTTCTAGAAATAAGAAAAAAAGAGTTATTAAATATATATAATCAAATTATCATTAAGTATAATTCGAAAAAAATGGAAGGTTGTGAGGAAATTTATTCAGTTATGTCTTTTTTTGTCTTTTTATTCATCTTTTTTTTTATTCATTTTATTCTTTTTTATTCATTAAATACCTTTTAAGTATCATTTACTTTTCATTTAATTTCATTATATAACGTTTAATTTTCATCAAATACTTTAAGTATTTTAACTTTTCATTTACTTCTTATTTACTTTTCATTAAATACTTTAAGTATTTTTACATACATTTAAGTATCATTTACTTATCATTTAGTATTTTTAATTATCATTTAATTTTCATTAAACTTTCATTAAATAACGTTTATTATATTTATCATTTACTTCTCATATATTTACTTTTCATTGAAGTATATTTACTTTTCATTTAATTATCATTTCCATTTTTCATTTCCATTTTTATTTTTCCATTTTTCGCACCCAAAATTTGCAGCCAAAATTTTGCAGCCAATTAATACATTTCTATTTATAAAGAAGAGAAAGAGAAAAGAAAGAAAGGAAAGAAAAAGAATAGTTAGTAACTTATAAAATGAATTATACAATATTTATTCAACATAACTTCCACAATTCTACTCTATATCTATTAATATCAACAAAACTGTTAGGGATCTATACCTATACTGCATAGTATTATCCTTAGTTACATTGTCAACTGCTAGAGCTCGCCTCGACGTTCCCGCTAAGCCTCGCCTGGGTACTATATATAGTCCCCATGTTAGCCTTCTATAGCTTACTCCCTTAGTCTAATATACACTAGTAATCTATACCCATATCTTCTACATGAGTAGCCTAACAAAAACACATTAAAAATTATCTTCTCTTTCTTCTTTCTTCTCTCTTTTTCTCTTCTCTTAATCTTTTTCACGGGAAGAATGAGATTCACGGGAATTATGAGATTCGTGGATTTTAAGAGATTCAAGATTTTCGTGGTTTTTATCGTTTTCACTTTTTTCGTAATTTTTATCGTTTTTATTGTTTTCAAGGTTTTGAAGGTTTCTATGATTTTCAGGTTTTTGAGTGTTTTCAGTGTTTTTATTGCTTTTATAATTTTCAGTGTTTTCGGTGTTTTCGTCTTTATAATTTTCAAGGTTTCTATTTTTCTGCTTATTAAGGTCATTTTGGTTTTCAAGGTTTTCAAGAGATACACGTTTTTCAAGGTTCTTATGATTTTCAAGATTTTCACGATTTTTATGATTATTAAGATCTTCAAGGTTTTCAGGTTTATCATAATTTTTAAGGTTTTCAAGGTTTTCACGTTTTTCATGCTCTTTTTGATTTTCATACTCTTTTTGATTTTCGTACTGTTTATGAGATTCAAGGTTTTCAAGGTTTTTATGAGATTCAAGGTTTTTAATGTTTTCAGGGTTTTTATAATATTCAGGGTTTTGACGTTTTTCAAGGTTTTTACGAATTTCACGAGATTTACGAAATTCACGAAATTCTTGATTTTCATAATTATCATTCTCTTTATAATTTTCACGATTTTCAAGCTCTTTATAATTTTCATTCTCTTTAAGAAATTCAAGATTTTCAAGATTTTCACGATTTTCACGATTTTGAAGGTTCTCAGGATTTTGAAGAGATTCAAGATTTTCAGGGTTTTCATAATTCTCATAATTTTCATAATTTTCGAATAAACATCCTAATCAATATTCTATACGAGGCCCATAAATCGAATCTTTTTAATTCCTACTTTTATCATAACTAGTTTTCTTTTAAAATGAGATTCATAACAGTTTGTTAAGAAAAGGAGAGTTAACGTTTAAATCCGCAGAATTGGAAATAAGAAATTTAGAAGAAATTTAGAAGATATTTAGAAGGAGATTACAAGTGTAGAGAATGTGCTGTTTTTATAGTGTAGTTATAGTGTAGTTATAGTGGAGATATTACTGTATATTGTAGTAGATTTATTGTATATTACTGTATTTTACAATATATTGTAGTATATTACAATTCCTCTATTTACTCTCTTTACAGTTTTTATAGTGTATATTTTTGTTAGCACATTTATTGGTGTATATTTATTGTTGTATATTTATTGTTAGCAGATTTATTGTTATACAATCTCATCACTGTATTACTTAAAAAAAGTATGATAAGTCAAAAAAAGTGTATAGAGTATAGAGTATAGAGTATACAGGTTATACAGGCTAGATAATGTTATAGGTTATATCTTGAACTTCTTCCTGGGAAATAGCCATCGGTATATTTCAGAGAATCCCGGGTAAACTTTCCGAATTCGGAATAAATATCCGTAAATGAAAATCATGAGAATCATGAAAATCATGAGAATCCAGTTAATTGTTCTGAATATATACAATAACTAGAAGAACTTTTGTTTTTAAGAACTCTCTTGAATATCTTTCTATCTTTTACTGGAAAACGGAAATCCCAAAATCCATTCTTCATACTTTATGTATGAATATCTACATAATTAAAAGATGGTACATATCGTATAAAAACCTCTTTGAAAATACAACTAAAACAAAGAAAACCAGTCTATTTCTTAAAGTAGGAACTTTCTTATGACTTTTCGTGATTAATTTTGACTTTAATTGTGAATTATTTTAACTTTAATCGTGATTAGTTTTGACTTTAATCGTGAATTTTTTTGACTTTTAATCGCATGAAAAATTTGTGACTTTTAATCTTAAAATATAAGAAATATAAGAAGTATAAGAAGTATAAGAAGTAAGAAGTATATTATAAGATGAATAGTTAAAATGCTTATAGTAATGTAGTATAAGTATATAAGATGTAAGAGTAGAAGTATAAAAATGCTTATAGTAAATATAAAAGATGTAGAAGTGTAACCTTTATATGACTTTACCTTATATGACTTTACCTTAACTCATAATATAATCATGAATCTACTAAATAAATCTATATACAACTTTCTCATAACCTAGACTTTCAGGGCTCATTACATTCGATCTATTAGATCTGCTAATTCAACTAACTGATCTTTCTTTCTTATATATATTTTTTTTTATACGTATTTTTTTTTTACTACGTATAATTTTTTTTTTAATATTTCATATTTAAATCTTTGAGCAAATCAGCGCGAATTTGAGGAAAAAGCCACAAAGGAAAAAAAACACGTCTGGTTTGTTTTTGTTATGCTTAAAATATGAAAAGGCGTGTTGGGGAAAGTACGCTGGAATTTCGTGAGATTTGGTGGTGATGTTGGTGTGTTTGTTCTGAGCAACTTTTGTTAGGGAGATGAAGTGTTTTTCATGAAATTGAAAGAGTTGTAGTGAACTTTATACCTGTGAAAATTGGTTGGTACACGACCATTTGAAAGAATATATAGTTAGTACTTTATAAAAGATCATCATATATTACAATTTGCTCTTTTTATTGCAAAAATTAAAAAGATGATTCCGCCCAGGATCGAACTGGGGACGTTCTGCGTGTTAAGCAGATGCCATAACCAACTAGACCACGCAACCATTTGATGAAATTTGACGTATTGAGGAGATTATGAGGGGTGGATTTCTAGAAATTAACTATTGCGGTAAGGGTTTTATTTTGCAGTTGGGATGTTTTGGATGTTTTTACTATGGGAGTTTTAAGAACACTAATAATACTAGGATCATTCTAGATATATAGACTCATGTTATATAGACTCATTCTAGTAAAATTAATAATTACTTAATCAGAGTATTAAATAAATACCAAAATCAAAGAAACAAGTAAGAAACTAAAAATAAGAATTAAGAATAATACAAGTAAGAATACAAGTAAGAAAAATACAAGAATAATACAAGTAAGAATCATACGAATAATACGAATCACATTAAAAACCAGTAATCTATTTTTCCACTTATTCTTAATTACCATAAAACATTTCCTGTTCTTTGATTTCACTTTGGAATTATATATCATAACAATATACGAAATATACGAAATATACGAAATATACGAAGTACGAAAAAATGTACTTAGTAGAAATTATGTATATGCAAACAGGATAACATAAAAAACAACACGGCACTTTTATTGCTTTGTAAGAAATACCATATTATATAGGCTGCAAATATTTTCATGTTTCAGAACTTCATTGTTAAGATGTTGATATAATTCCGGTAAAGGATATGTATTTTGTATTTTATATACCACATTTAATGTATTTTATACCACATTTAATGTATTTTATATACCCATATAATATATTTAATAGAGTTAAAATAAAAACAGAAGAGAAGAAAAAATATCACAAATACAAAACTCAGAAAATTTGGAAAATTTAGAAAATCACAAATTCAAGATTTTCAGATTTTCAGATTTTCAATTTTATCAAATATTACAAGATTTCCAGAATTTTCAGAATTCAGAATTTTATCAATTTTACCGAATATTAGAAGATAATTTTATCAATTTTATCAAATATTAGATATATTAAATATTAGAGAAGTTCAAATTAGACGTCAAAATCTTCTTTATGCTTATATAGTTTTGTAATTATACTTATATATTGAGTTAAAAAGATATAGATTTGTATAATTCCGAGGAGTCTTGAAGAAAAGTTCGAATACACGTAAAAGTCCTCTTTATGGTATAATACATAGATTTGTATAATATAAATATCATAAAAAATTAATTAAAGATTACAAAAAACAAGAAAGTTCCAATATTCTCCTTATTAGATTTATAATTATACTTAAATATATATCATTAAGTTAGAAAAAATATCACGTAACTATAGTTCTCTCTAAATTGAGTTCTCTCTTAACTAGTTCTCTCTTAACTAGTTCTCTCTTAACTATAGAACTATCTTCAACATATTCTTACATAGATTTATAATTATACGTAAAAATACAAAAAATATAGATTTATAATTATACTTAAAAAAATACAAAAAGTACAAAAAATACAAAAAATACAATTAAAATATTAAATAAAGTCAAACATATAACTCACAACTCAACTTCTTCTTCTCAACTTCTCGATTAAAAATAAAAATGTTTTGCAGCCAAAAATTCGCAGCCAAAATTCGCAGCCATTGAATAACAAGTAATAAGATAAAAAACAACAGAACTCGCTAAATAAGAAAACAATCTAAACAAGGTAGAAATAGCTAAAATAAGCTAAAATACCTAGACACCTAAAACGAGCTAAATAAGCTAAAATAGTGAAAATAAACTAAAATACCTACATAAGCTAAAACAAGATAAAACAATCTAAACAAGGAAAACAAGCTAAAATAAGCTAAAATAAAATAGTTAAAATAAGCTAAATAAGGAAAAACAAGATAAATAGCTAAAACATCTAAAACAAGGGAAAACAATTAAAACAAGCTAAAACATCTAAATAAGGAAAAATAAGGAAAAACAAGCTAAAATAGCTAAAACAAGATAAAATAAGGAAAAACCTCACAAACCTAACCTCACAAACCTTCGGTTTGCTCGCTATGTTTTCTCGTTATACCCCCTTCGCCGAATTCGACAACACCGGCGCCAACGCCTCGTTCTTCTCCACCTCCAACCTATTCCAATCATCTTCCTTTTCATTATAATGCCCAAACAAAACCCAGAAACAACAACCCGCTATAAAACAAGCCACTCCTAGTCCCGTATACGTCCAAACCATCTTAGGATCCTTTGAAGTAGACGACATTGCAATTCCTATAGCAGATCCAAACGCATTGGTCACCAAAAACATCGACATAATAAACGATTTCATATTCACTGGCGCTTTAGTATACGCATACTCCAAACCCGTAATCGAAGCCAAAATCTCGGAAATCGCTATAAACACATAAGCAGGAACTTGTAGCGCCACATGGATTCTATTAGGAACGTTTTTAAACTCGGGAGAACAAGCCATGGGAAAGTTATAACATGGACCTGTACTATATATATAGTGTTGTAAAACTGCAGCATAAACCATAGCGGCAGTTCCAAACATAAACCCAAAGAAAATCTTCGTTATTGCTTTAAAAGGTGTAAACTTTCTAATAAACGGATATACGAATCTCTCACAAATCGGAATAAAAACTATAATCGCTATAGTATCTATAGCCTGTAAAAGATCATTAGGTAAGCCATGTAACTCCATAGTTCCAGCTTGGGAAATGAAATTATTCAACATTTGCCCGTAAACTACCCAATATACAGGATAAAAGATAAACACCTTACAAGCACTAATAGATCTTCGAACTTCTTCTACGAATAAATCGTCCCAGGGAAAGTCCTTTTCTGGATTCAAAGAAGGTTTAGCTGAGTCTAAATTAAACTTATTTCTTGCCCCTATCCAAGCACATTTAAAAGTTTTATTTATAATTTTATCTCCTACAGGAACTTTCACGTATTTATTCTTTCCAATGATAAGCGTGATGATGGAAATGAAAAAGAAACAGAAAGGAAGGAGGTAAGCAGCCCAAAATCCAACATGGAGTTCTATTTCCGTAGTAGCAATCACAGATAAAGCACCTACATTGATCATCAAGTAGAAAAACATGAAAACGTTCTGGATAGTAATGTTTGGGTCTTGAACTACCAACTCTCCTGATTTTAACACTTTAATTATTGGCTTCGTTTTAGGAACCTGGTCTGCGATTAACGGCGAAACATTGGACTTTACTCCTCCTGTGGCTATCCCTATAACTATTAAAGCCACTACAAAGCCTGCTAGGGAAGTTGTTCTCGTAGCTACTGCAGGTAAAGATGTGATGAATAAGATAAAAATTCCGCAAATATAAACGCAGCAAAAAATGAAAATGGATTTGTATTTTCCCCAATACGTATCTGCTACCCAACCTCCTAAAATAGGAGTAAGATAACACCAGAACTGGAAAAAATACGATAATGCTGTTGCTCCCGATTGATTCAAAGAAAGAGCGCCGGGAGGAGTATCGCCGGGTCCGTTTTGCATGTAGTTCTGGAAAGGAGCAGATAACCCGTAGTAGGCGAATCTTTCTGCTAATTCAACTATTGCTACTAACCAGCAGGAAATAGGGATTTTCTCGGAAACGTGTCGAAGGGTCTTCATTTCTTCGTCGGTAGGTGTTCTTCCGTCATCGGAAGGACTGGTAGTGGAGGAGAGCGGGATTTCCTGGGGAATAGTTTGGTCCTTGGTTTCTTTATATGACATGGAAGGAAATAGTACTTTTATTTTAATGTAGTCTTAGTGTTTTTGTAGTCTTAGTATTTTTGTAGTCTTAGTTTTTTGTACTTTTGGTTTATGTAGTTCTTAGTGTTTTTATGTCTTTTAATGTACTTTTGGTTTTAAGTGTATGTGTTTTTTTTAAGTGTAATTTTTTTTTCTTTTTATTTGCAGCCAGAATTTCACAGGCAATAGCAAGATAACAATGATAAGGTAATACTAATAGATTATCAAATAACACGAATAACAGATTAATGATAAGACTAACAGACTATTAACGAGATAACAGTAAGGGTATACTATTAGTGGAATAATCAATTTATAGTTTATCTAGGATTATGTGAAAACCTGCAGAACTGTGTAATTTAAAGCAAATTAAATTAAAGCAGATTAAAGGCAAATTTAAGGCTGGTTAAATAGCTGATTAAAGCAGATTTAAGACTTTTAAGACTAATTCAAGACCTTTTAAGACTATTTACTTTAAATAGCAATTATCCTATTTATACAATTGAACTTCTCTGAGAATTCTTGGAATTCTGAACGGCACGGCGATGAAGCCACGGCGAAATTCAGAAATTGGAAAACGCAAATAAAACGCAAATAATAAGAGTAGAGGATTTAGAGATGAACTGAATGGTTCTTGAAGTCTTCTCTTCTCATTTGTATTAATATCATGTTCTTGTTCTTGGCGTGGAAAATTTTTACAAACACAGAGATAAGATGTATAGTATATATAGTATATAGTATACATAGTATATAGGATATAGTATATAGTATATAAGATACATAGTATATAGTATATAGTATAGATAGTATAGATAGTATATAAGATACATACTATACATCTTTCTTTATCTTGTCTTTCTCAAGTGGATTCTTATGAGGCATTACAAAGTGGAGAACCAAGCTTTTTCTTTACACATTGTGCTTTTATTTTAAGATAAGAACGAGCCCGGAGTTATTCGATTGGCTGGAGTATAAATTAGTGTTTGCCAAGTAGTGATAAAGAGGCAGTGCTAGTGTTGGAGTAGTTATGATATGGAGATGTCCGAGAGGTGTTTTCTAAATAGGAATTGTAATAGATCCGAAAATGTATAAATACATATAAAATTAAATACATACAAATATACACATACAATTAAATACAATCAAATATACACAATCAAACATACACATACAATTAAAACAAATATACAATTAAACATACATACAATCAAATATACACATACAATTAAACATACACATAAAATTAAACAACTGAACAAACTTTCTTAGTAGAAAAGTGTATATGGGAAAAGTAATATAACTGATACTTGAGTTTAAAAGACTTCTGAATATTTCTGAATATTCTTCTAAATATTCTTCTAAATATTTCTCTTTCTTCTCAATATTCTTCACACTCTTTTGTTATTTTCCTTTTTCTACAAATTTTAAGCAATGTAACAATGAAGAAAATGTAACAGTATAGAAAATGTAACAGAACAATACAAGGGGCTACAGAGTATAACAGAGTAAATAGTATAACAGGGAGAAAGTAAAATAGTAAAGTCACAAGAATAACATGAACTTAACATGAACATAACAAGAACATAACACTTGAACACTTTCCTAGCTAATTTCCTAGCTCCCTTTCCTAGCTCCCTTTCCTTGTTAATTCCTTTCCTTGTTAATTTCCTTAACATGCTCGTTTAATATTTCCTCGTATACGTCACGTGACTTTTTCCAACAAATTTGCAACCCACTATAATCAACACATATTATATCATATAGAGTAAGGTAGTTTATCCTATTATTCAGTATCAGTACTTTTAAATATGAAATAGTTGGAACTAGTCAGATAAGAAAATACGAAAATAACAAAAAAAAAGAGAAATAGGTGAAATAAAGAGAAATAAAGAGAAATAGGTGAAAATAAGAGAAATAGACAATTATAAGACAATTATAAGACAATTATAAGAAAATAAGAGAAATGTAACAAATGTAGGAAAGCTACTCTAAAACTACTTATAAACTACTCTTTAACTACTCTTAAACTACTCATAAACTACTCATAAACTACTCGCTTCGCTCGTAGTTTACTCGTAGTTTACTCGTACTTTTTTTCAAAATTTTCACTACATCCCCACATTATGAACCACTCCGAGGTCAATTTAGAAGACGTATACCCCGGTACAATCAAAATCGAATGTTCCGGGGCGTATATCGCCAACGAATCCCTTCTTCGAGATAACGGAACAATTACCGACTCCTCTTCCGAATCTGAAGAAGAAACCGAGGCCATGGATCCTACCAAGAACATCACGCTACCTCAACACGACTCTGATGTGATCCATATATCGGTAGATATCGGCGGAACTCTCACGAAACTAGTCTATTTCACCAAAAGCCCAAGTAAAGGAGGCCGTCTTCACTTTAAGGACTTCCAAACGGAAAACTTCCAAAAAGAGGCTCTAGAGTTTATGCTTAGATTAGTGAAAAAATCCATCTATAATAACAAGGTCCAGCCTCACGTGCACATCCCTATTACTTATATTATAGCCACTGGGGGAGGAGCACACAAGTTTTACCAGTTAATGACGAAATCGTTTCGGAAAAACGAATTCCCTGTGAAAATCATTGCTGAAGATGAAATGGCTTGTTTAATTAAAGGCTTGGATTGGCTAGTTACGAAGATTCCAGGCGAAATATTCACGTTTGATTTGGCGGAAAACGCAACCAAATCGGCGATTTCTCCGCCTACAGAAATGCAATTGTATCCGTATTTACTAGTAAACATAGGGAGCGGAGTTAGTATGATTAAAGTAGTAGGACCAGGTCTTTTTGAACGCATAGGAGGAAGTTCTTTAGGAGGAGGAACTCTCTGGGGGCTACTTTCTCTTCTTACAGATGCTAAGGATTATAATGAAATGCTTGAGATGGCTCTGAGGGGAAATAACGATAATATCGATTTACTAGTAGGCGATATCTACGGGTCGAGTTATAACAAAATCGGACTTAAAAGTAACCATATAGCACTGTCTTTTGCAAAAGTGTTTAAAAAACTCCGCTATAATAAAACTACCTTGACTCCGCTAGAAAAATTACAACAGTTTAAACAGGAAGATATAGCCAGATCCTTGCTTTATCTGATTTCAAATAATATAGGCCAGATCGCGTATCTCCAGGCGGGAAGACATAACCTTAAGAGGATCTATTTTGGGGGGAGTTATATCTCGGGACATAAGCAGACGATTCATACGTTGAGTTATGCGGTGAATTTCTGGTCCCAGGGGGAAATGGATAGTTATTTTTTGAGGCATGAGGGGTATTTGGGGAGTGTGGGGGCGTTTATGATGGGGCCGCTGAGTACTCACAACTACGAGTAACTACGAGCGAAGCGAGTAGTTACGAGTAGTTGTGAGTTGACTAGTTAACTACGAGCGAAGCGAGTAGTTTGAGTACTTAACTACGAGCGTAGCTCGTAGTTTTGAGTACTTTTTAGATATTAGTACTTTTTAGATATTAGTACTTTTTAGATATTAGTACTTTTTAGATTGTACTTTTTAGATTGTACTTTTTAGATTGTACTTTCTATATACTAGTACTTTCTATATACTAGTACTTTCTAGATCATTCTTCCTAGATCACACTTTCTAGATGTGAATTATTACTTCAAGCCAGTACTTCTTTAATTCCTTAATTCCTTTAATTCATTTGTTCTCGTATCTGGTTTTTCAAGAAGACAGTTTTAATATTAGTGAAAAAGTACGAGTGAAATTTGGCTGCGAAATTTTTAGGTTAAGAGTCATAATTTAACACATGATCATACATAAAATAGAAAGCATTCTTTACTTATAATAGAGCTTGTACTCTTAATTAGACTTGTAGATTTCTCCATTAGCAGGTTTAATATGGATGGAAATCTAATAAACTCTTTGTTAGTAAAATCTAAAGAACTCTTAATGGAAATATAAAAACTCTTAATGGAAATCTAATTACCTTATGAGTATATTATCTCATACTTTTAGAAATCCTCGGTGTTGGAGTAATATTTCATAAGATAACCAAGGTTCTTCTGGTAATGAATATAGATCAGAATCGTATAATTCTAGAAAAGTAAAGAGCTAGTAATAAAATGCTAATAGTAGAAAAATTTAAAGAATCTTAAAAATCTTAGAAATCTTAAAAATCTTAGAAATCTTAAAAATCTTAAAAATCTTAAAAATCTTATAAAAATTAACCAATAAACAGGATAATTAATAGTAATTCACATGAATTAAGACCAATAAGAGTTCAACTTTAAGACAAGTACAAACCTTAATAGAAGGAGATATAGCCCAGAAATGTTTATATAATATAATAGATGTAGATAGAAAATGCTCTTAATACTGGATATCTAAAGAAAAATCGGATTATCTATAATTACTCCCAATCTATATATTTTTAAATCTATACATAAAAGATAATATATAAGAAATAAAAAAGCAGATAATATAGAAAAGGAATCTTATAACTTCATTAGAATATGTTAGATATGCGGATAACCGAGGTTCATAAGTAAAATGAATTGAATAATTACACATATCCACTTAAAAGTGGTATTTCCAGTTTAGTAAGAATCAAGCAGAGAATGAGTATAATAAACTAAGAGGAATTTTATATCCAATCCAAAATTTATCTCACAAACAAATCACGATATCATAATTATTATTGATATTTAACAAGATTTATTTCATCATTTTTATTCATTTGAAACTCATTTGGTGATTCAGCTTTAAGTATTCTACGGTGAGTCTCGATGCTTAAACTGAGATATTATCAGATAATTAGTATTTATACTTAATATTTCAGATAACTTTCTTTTAGTATTTATGTTTTTTAGTATTTACTGTTTTTAGTATTTACTGTTTTTAGTATATACTGTTTTTAAGTACTTACGAAATTTTAAACCTTTTGCTTATTTTGTTTCTTAGGCGACAGTTGAAGAAATTCAAGAGTTCTGTATGTTTATTTGACGTAATTGACTCGGATACATTTTAGAGATTTGACTTCTTTTATCTTTTCAAAATCTTTCTGCTTGTTTTTAAGAACTACTCGCTGAAAGTTGTCGAATACTTTTACCAAAAACGCTCGATAGCTTCTCGTGTTTGATAAATGGAATAGTTTAGTAAGGATATTTTTGAGTTTTAGTATAAGCTCGGAAACTAGGACGCAGAGAACCTGTGGTTTCAGTTGTGATTTTGAAAGTTAACTCTGAAAAGCCTTGACAGGTTTTTGGCTGCAAAAAATTTTCATACTGTTGCACTTTGGGTCTTCCGTAGAATATGATTTTAATAAAAGTATCAATGGAAGTATAATATATACCTATGAATATACCTATGAATATACCTATATATGAATAAGAATATATGCCTCTTAATACTTATAAATATAGGATAATTTTTAAAGTGTATGCATAACTAGCAATAAAATGCGAGTTGAATTCAAGTTAACGAGAATTCATAAGAGTTCTCATCATCTGGAAGAACTATAAACCAGCGGTTTACGAGATTTCAAGGTTACTGACCTTCTGAAGATTTCTCAGTTTTGTGTATTTGTCTGATTTTTCCTCTTTGGTTTTTTTTCTGCGTATTTATATTCAGTAATTTATATTCAGTAATTTATATTCAGTAGTTTATATTCAGTAGTAATTTATATTTACGGAAACTTTCATTCCAAACGAATAGAGAAAAGGTTTCAACGAATAAACAAGAGCCGGTTGTTCGATGATTGTACGAAATAATTTATAAAAGAGTATACGGAGTTTGGAAATTAGTGACGAGTACATTTTAATGAAAGAGAGAATTTCATGAAATTTTCACTTCTCTTTTGCTACGAGCAATTAATTCCCTGATATTTGTTTATGAAGAATTTATTCTGAAGTCTTAGCTAGTTGATATTTATATTCTTGCTTTTCAGAATCATTTGACAATTATCTTCCAATGGGATATCTCCGAGATTTAAAAGGACTGAATATACAAGGAGAATTTCAGAGAATGGAACGTAATTTTCTCGTTATGATTTTTTTTGAGATTTGGGTGCGAAAAATTTGTTTGAAGGATGCTTCAGATTTGAAAGAGTTTCTTAAAGGTTTTCAAGAGAATCCAAGATGTTTTCATAGAGAATCCAAGACTTTCGTTAAATTGTATTTAACATTCTAGGATCAAATGTGGAAGAATTGTTTGAGATGTGTCTGGAAATAGTCACAGGATGTGACAAAAGGAGGTATATAAATTATCCAAGAGCCTACACACTCACTAGTAACCACTAACACTCACTAGTAACCAACTAATCTCATGGCTTCTTCAAACTCAAGTCTCTCTTGGGACTATCTCTCAAAATTATCTTTCGAAGAAAGAAAATCAAGAATTGTAGCTGCTTTCCAAAACTCCACTTCAAAAGACCAAGCCAATATGATCCAAACCTACTTGAAGAGAATCCCTTCCCCCGGAAAAGACTCGGACTTGATGATGACTCTCTTCTCTAGAATGACTGATAAGCCTGCAAAGAAAACTTTGGTTTACAATCTCTACCAGGATGTGGGTAGTCTGCTTGCACATATTGACTTGATTCTGGCGTTTTTGTATAGTCTCCAGGATAACGAGCTCGAGGTGAAGATCTTGTCTACTTTTCGCAAAAGATGAGTTTCCAGTCGTGCTAAATAGAAGTTGCTATTGAATGAATATTATGTAGTATGTCCTATGTGTAGTATTTGACTGAGATTCCTGAATGATACTATGGAGAAATCCGAGTAAGGCTTCAGATAACTTGTATTATATAACTCTAAAATACTCATAATGTTTTTGGTTAAAGGCACTGTTCTCACTACACCTCATCCGTAGTAACATGGAAAAACAAGTTACGCCTTTTTGGCAAATATCGGGAATTAATATGAATCCATGTAATCTGTTCTCATGAACCATAAGAAATGTCTGAAATTGGGATCTAAATCCAGGAATGATCTACTTAATGGGAATATCAGAACTCTTTGTATCATCTGCAAACTTTCCAGGAATTAGCAGAATCACCATTTTGCAAGACTTGTAGCCATGAAAGATTGAACAATTTCATTTCTTAGAGGGAGCTAGATTGATTTAGAGTGTTTGGGAGTAGATTAATAGGAGAGTCCATAATTAGAGAAGATAAGAATAGTTGAAGTAGAATTGGTAGTCCTGACCTAGAAAATATTAAATTATTAGAATCTGAATTTAAATTATATAATAAATATTTTTATCTTTTCAAATGAAAAGTCAATTGGAGCATTAATGCTATCAATGCTTCTTTTATTATTAAGCGACCAGTTAGAAATGTGGCTTGGAGAAATGGTAGTTTCATCACAGAACCTAAATTAATGCCAATCCTGCAAAAGATAGACTTCTTTTTCTGAGAATACTGGTCAACTTTCCAAGAGTACCAAACCAGTTGGTTCCTTTCTGAAAACTGCTCATTTTCTTTCCATAAAGGAGAAGTTATAGTTGAATGTACGGGACATTATAATTAATGGCTGAATAAAAACATTCCAAATTATAGGAATTTCTTCTTCTTTTAAAAAAGTATCATTAGAAATAAATACTCAACTTCATCTTTTCAAAGGTGGAAAATTCTTTCATTTGCTGTTTTGAGCTAAATGTGAATATACACAAATGGAAGGTCATAAGTTTATTGATAACATAAATTTGATAATCTCATTGGATGCACCATTTATTGAGAGCAAACACTAACTATTCACATTATACAGTAGGTTCCATTTACTTCTCTCGTTTATATACTTTTTGTTTTTGTGTTTCCACTAAAAAATTTTGCAGCCAAAAAATAAACTGGTAAATTTAAGACATACCGGAATAGGAGAGCTCTAGACGAAAGTATTTTTACTGACAGTTCAGTGATTACTGTTACACTGGGAAGCATAGAATACCAATAGGGAAGAAATCACATCCTGTATGCGATTTTGAATATTTGAATTCTCTTTTATCACAAATAAGGTAGCAAGGCTTCAACTCTCCGACCCATTCTAGTCTTTACTTTTTAAAGTATATTATTAGAAACGCGGTTAATCACTCTGATATCAGCTGAATTCAGGAATACCAAATCAGTTTTTCAATCCTTCTGGGATCTCCATTTGACAAAGGCCTCTTAGTAAAAGTACTGTACTACATAGGAGATGATAGTTCAGATTCTATTTTGCTTGTGCTCTGTTCAGAAACGCCGTGTTTCTGATTTCTGAACCTAATGCCTCTTGTTAACAATTGGAAAGAGAAGAACTAAAACAAATCTAGTAAAATAAAATCTATACAAAAATATACTAATACAAAATCTACTAATACAAAATCTACTAATACAAAATCTATATAAAACCTACTAATACAAAATCTATATAATAATCTTATAAATAGATGAATTACAGGAAAGAAGTAGCAAGTATTAACTACTAACCAGCTCATCTTAGACTCACTTCCAGAATTCCCTGTGATGGTAAAACAGTCCTACCTTTTATTTCTAACCACTCCGGAAACTAAACTCTGGTCTTTGTTTCATACTTGTAAAAGGAATATGTGATATTGCTTGGGTTAAAATTCACCTGTTATATAGTATAAAGTAGTTAAAATAAGTCTAGTAAATTTTCTATCTTCAATTTTTGTATCTATTATATTCATAAGTTTATTGTTGTTAGGGATTACCACATCTCTATATTCCTAAGCCTCATCTAGTATAAGCATAGCCAGTCAAATTCGATAATACTCCAGCGATAGCAATACCTCGAATAAAAGTGTATCTACAAAGAGTTAAAATGGATATAAATGAACAATACAGTCATAAAGATATTATTTTATTAATTATACAAAAATATATCAAAATTAGTATACAAAAAATAACCATTCAATCGTAACATTATGAGTCAGGATTTGAGAGTACAAGTAAAATAGCACATTGCCAGACATAAAGAGAATACACTGTATACACTGTACACACTGTACACACTTTACACACTTTACACACTTTACACACTGTACACACTGTACACACTGTACACACTTTACACACTTTACACACTGTACACACTGTACACACTATATACTACATAAATTAATCGATGAGCAGATAAGCAATATCACAAATCAATGACAATTCGCCAATGCAACCTCGCATGTTACATTTTCGAATTTTCAATAGTACCGTTAATACTACACGACCATTGGACCAAAAAACGCACATTCCAGAGTGGAATCACCCAGTTAACTCTAGTACGAACCTGTCTACCTGTCTAACTTTCTACCTGTCTAACTTTCTACCTCTCTAACTATCTCCACCTTTCGTTATCCTTCCTGATTTCTACACGACTTCCCCACCAAGTCAATAAATGCAACAAACATTGCAACACATTACGCAAAAAAAAGGAGCCATGGCAGCGATACAGAGGCTGGTGGACACACGTTTCCTCGAGGGCGAAAGCGCCGAGCGAAGCATCGCTAGAATAAAACAACTCCGGGACCTAATAGACTTCGAGGAGCTCCAGCAAAGTTATCTTGACCAGCAACAGCGGCAATACCATACCAGCCAGGGTCTCAAGGTGCATTCGGGGATCTTCCAGGGAATAGAAAGTGAAGATACGTTTAAAGAAACGGAAGGTGTGTTTTCGAAGCCTATTAATAATACATACATAACCAACGAGTACTCCATCGCATACACTTCTAGCCAGAACGAGTGGGTAGATATGACATTCCAAACACCTAAAACATCACATCATCCCTACTTGACGCCTCCCAGCGATAAAATCGACATGATTGAGGTCAAGGAGCCCCGCAAAGTGACCAATTGGGCCGTTTTCTGGGCCATGTTGAATGATATCACTGGAAAGGATAAAATGGCCAAGGCGGGCCAGTACACGCTCCGCTTACTTCTTCATCACGCCGAACGCACGCAGCAGCGTCTCAGCGACGAAACCATCAATATCTCCTCCATCAACTCCAGATACAACAACAAAAGCAAGCAGCTCAACTTGCTCCGTAACTTTATCAAGCACCCGGCCAACTTCTTCCGTGTCGTGGTGATTCTCTTTTGCTTCCAGTTTTCCCAGAAACTCCTGGGAATGGCCAAAAACCTCTCCATCTACCGACAGTTTCTTCGTTTCGGCAAATCGCCGTTCCGCTTGAGAGACTTTTTGCTCAAGTTGAACCAAACCGTTTTGTTGAAAAACGGCCAGTTCAACGTAATGCAGGACAAGTTGCTCAACCGTAAGACCTTGGGCGAGTTGTTTGGCTTGTACTATTGTTTCTTTGACGAGTCCTTGTTGTTGTTCAAGTTGGGCTTCTACAACGTAAAGTGGCGCAACTTGCACGCCATAGCAGCCAGACACGAGTCCTTGGCCTGGTACTACGACACTTGGTTGAACTTGTACAATGCCTACGAGAAACTGCAGCAGTTAGCCAGCCAGGAGTTGGAACTAAAGATCCAAATAGAGGTGAAAAACAAGGCCAGAATCTTGTCGAGGCAGATCTTGGGCGCAAACATAGACCGCTTGCAGCTGGACGGCATCTCTGCTGACGACTCGATGAAAATAAACGACCTTAGATTTAGCAAAAACAACGCATATCTCGACATATACAAGAACATTGCCGATCTTGTGTTTAATAGTTATACGGTTTTCGACTTGAAGTTGCCTTTTGACACCTTGCAGATCTGGATGGGCGTTGTGGCTTCAGGGTTAAGTACCGTTAAAGTGTATAGGGAAACAAAGAGAAAGTTAGAGAGGGAGTAATTTACAATGGAATTGCAAATGCTTGTAGAAGCTGGATCACAACTCAAAACTTTGACAGAAGTTCAGGAGTTCACCGATTTTCCATGCAATTTGACTATACTTTAGAACATAGAAGTGGAAGATTATCCAGGTATTTTCATTTTCCAGTCTTGAGTTTTATGGCTGCAAGAACAGCAAATAAACCCATGATTCTCCAGTAATTTCAGTCTTAAGACACTATACCCCTCGAATTGTGTATGCTCTTTTTGACTTCCTAGGTCTTCTCTCAGTATTTTATCAACCCCATATTTAAAACATTTCTCTAATGGCATCAGATCTTTATACTTAGGATAACTGCTTATGCTTATTACCCAGTCTATCTTCTTTCTTTATCATGTAGTTATATATGCTAAAAAGGATACTTTTATCACAAAATCCTGCATTTCAGATCTACCTTGATATCCTATCTACATACTTACGTCTCTAACCACATGCTTTATCTATAGAATCTCCTACTTAAATTATGACTCGATCACGTGACACATACTAATACAATTAAAGCTCACTGAATATTCATACTTTATAGTAAAGCGGTTTTAGCTCAGTTGGGTGTTGTATAATGTTCATGATCTTCTAGGATCCCTACGGTCTTAGAGGCGTACAACCCCTTTATGTGTATTCATAGCTTATAGAATGCTTAACGTCCAAGTCTCACTCGGACTTGGCCTTATATACTCTCACTGTATGGCACGTGCTACGGCACGTGCCCGACACTGAGAGAGG
>JAKTQU010000062.1:0-76650 GCA_030579395.1 Aciculoconidium aculeatum
TATACAACTACGGTAGCTATGGAACTCTGTGGTCTCAATTCTGGGAGATTCTGTATCCTGCTTTTGATACTCCGTGTTGTGCCAGCTGATGTGCTTCAAATTGCTACACGTAGACAAATCCAAACCCCTTGGTCCAAATGTTACATCTTCTAGAACGAGTGTGTCGAGGTATTTACCAGGAGAAATATGAAACATTGCGGAGTCCAAGTTCCGGAACTCAACTCGACGTACTGATTCTGCCACCTTTACCTCGTAATTAATGCCGGATATTGTGAGTGTCTGGAGACATTTCATGAACAGTAAGTCCAAGTTGTACTTCAAGCTTCCGGATCGCCGGGGTGTGCCTAAATTCAACTCCGTTACAGACGTCATCCTGCGAATAGCTTCCATAGAACGTGGAAAAATCATCAGCAAGGTTTGCAAATTTGGAAAGCTGACATTACCATTGACATAACAGTTGCCCATGTTTAGATTTGTAATTTTAGATAGAACGAGATCACTATTGAACTTGTCACAATTTATTTCTAGCTGTGTAGCGTGTTTCGAAGCTAGCTTCTCAAACTCTTCAGGGAAAAAGCAAGGGTCATGATATATTTCCAAGCACACATCACGAAAACGGTTCAGATAATTGGTCCATGGATATGTGTGCAGTGGAACAGGGAATACCGTGTGAAGCGTTCCAAATGTGGTGTGCTTGTTTTCTTGCATCACTTTGTCGAAATTAGAAATTGGATAATACAGTCCCATTCTCACGGAACTATAATAATTTTCCACCACTGTAGCATGTTCCAAGATCCGCTCTATTGCAAACTGATGGAAGAATGGTAGGCTTTCTAAAGGACCGCATTCTTCGGAAGTTAAGTTGGAGAAAATCTTTGTCCAAATTTCCGGGGAAAGCTGCCCACAGTCAATTCCTGAAGACATGATGAGAAATGGAAACTAGAGAAAGATAATCTTGCGCTTTTTATACTAAAAACGTTGGAGGGTTTGCTGTATCATAATGCAAAATACAAGTGTATATATGTAATTGGCTGCAAAATATTTTTTCGTCCACCGGGAATTAATTTTCAGTGTTGATTCTGAAAAAGCCTCAATATCAATATAATAAAGGGACGTAGGAATTGCGTATGTTTATTTCCGGTGAGAATTGAATATTCCTAAAGATAATATTTTATATTTAAATAAATGAATAACTTGAAGAATTTCATGAGGTATGAACTAGAAGACCTTACGTAAATTTGGGTGCGAAATAATTAGAGCAACTTCCTACAGAGTTAGGGTTTATAAAAGACAATTCCAGGTGAATTAAATTGTGATTAGCGGGATTTACTTTGTTCAAAGAGATATTTATCTCTCGATCTTTTCTAGAATTTTGATTAAAAGCACTTCAAAAGTGGAGACAACAAAGAAACAACTTGAAGACAAAGAAACCGCCATACACCTCAAGAAATTAAGTAACTTTTTAATATAATAAATAGGACTTACTACAAATTGAACATTGTATTGATTGGCACTCTAGTGAATATTATGGAGAGTCAATTTAATACATTTTATGGATTGTTAATTTAGTGGTAAAACACTTGATTTTAAAAAATGTATTTTTCGCATCCAAAATTGTCGCGCAAATGTCCCACAAAAGTCGAGCGGAAGTCATTTATAAAAGAGTTAAGCTATTGAAACACCATGTCCACCAACACAACAACGCAGCCCGACAACAGGGGAAGACAGAAACAGATGAACCCGATCCAACACACAGCAACCACCGTCACGTCTCCTCCTCCTTTACAAAAGAAAACCAAACTCAAAGCACACGGCAGGTCCTTGTCACACAACAAGCTCACTAAATTGTCTACGTCGTCGGGCACCACCAGCATGACCAGACCGGGGCTCAACCGGTCCAAGTCCACGGACGGACTCACCCGAACCAGGCTGAACCCAGGAACCAGACAGACCACGGGAATCAAGCGGAATAACCGCTCCTTTACCAAGTTGATGGGCTTGCAGCCTCTCACCCGAACCACCTCCAACTCGTCAATTAAGCCCAACAAATCCGCGTCATCGCTAAAGGGAATGGCTGCGCCCGCAACACACGGCCTCAAGACCAGCGGCCGTAAGGGCAGGGCGATATTAAGATTGAATGAGGATGTAGATGACGACTCTTATGAGGACTTGGAAGAAGTGGCGGCAAATGGCGGAAATAGAGTACAGGATACCAATGTAGTGACCCAACAGAACCCAGTAGAGCCCAGCAAGATGGCACCAGGTGTCATACAGAATTACTACTCCTTTGACAAGGAGTACTCTTCCAATAAGAGTTTTAGTGGTTTGCCACAAGCTAAAAACGAGGATGAAACTAACCAACCAAGAGAAGTCAAGGCAGAGGGCTTTAAAAATGAACCAACAGATACCAAAGAAGAGTATCAAGTTGGTGGAGAAACGATAACCTCTAAAATACCCCAAAAGGAAGCAAAACCTCCACAAGATGCATCATCTCCATCCTCTATAACTTCATCCTCAGACGACCAAAAGGAAAAGAATACCAGCTTCACAGACGAATTTTCAAACAACATGTACGGAGGGTCCTTGTTACTTTCTCAGTCCACTGGTTTAACCAAAAAGATTGACAATGGAGCAACACACAAGAAAGGAGAAGGATACTACTACAACCAACAGTTCATGGATACGCCCTCACAAACGAGCGGAATATCTTTCAGTGCAGCTGCTATGGACCAAAGAACGGCAGAACCTGTCACTACCAATAAAACTGCCGTACAGAACAATTCATACCAACCAAACCAAACGATTTTCAACAACCTACAAAGAACCAATTCCCAGTACCTATCAAACAAGAGACAGGCCGGACAAGGCCAAGTAGGTGGAGCTGGGGGGTTGGGTACTACAGGCCCAGAGTTAGCACAAGGTCAACTTGCCTCTAATGCCGCTCCTAATCTTCTGCAAATGCAGCAACAACAAGACTTGCAGCAGAATGTGAAAAATGTTGCTATAGATGACGGGGTCAGCAACTTCTCCAACTTTTTGAATGGAAATGGACATACAGAACCAAATAGTCCCAACAACATCAAAACCAGAGCACAGCAAAGATTATGGCTCCAGCGTGAAAATTCCTTACTTGACCTCTCCATGATAGATCCCACCAAGATGAACAACTTTTCCAATCTATCATTGAACAACTTGATGTTCTCCCAGGGGAGTGTATCCAGCAAAGACTTCCCACAAACACCAGGCTGGATGACCCAACAACAGGCCCAGAATTTGTTTGCAAGCCATTCCAATTCTAGTAGTCAAGGTATGGGAAGCCAAGGCAGCCAAGGTGGAAGTGCAGGAGCCTCGCAAAGCATTCAACAGCAGTTCCAGCAACAATTGCAACAAACGAATAACAGTAGATCCTCGACCCAGCTTTCAAACCAGATTTCTCAACCAAACAGCACAACAAACGTCAATGGATTGTTGCTAATGTACCAAAACAGCAACTCTATCCAGTCTAGAACAGAATTTGAACGGTTAAATAGAGAATATTTAAATGTGCGGAGAAATTTGAATCCAGTTGGCGAAGCGTTGAACAGAATAGATAAATATATGCAAGGAACCACCGGAAACAAGTCTAAGGACATTGATGTCGCGAAGAAAAAGTCCAGTAGTTCGCCATCGAATTCTGTTGTTGGGAATGGAAATACCTTTGAAGATGTGTCGACTTTGTATGGTAAAGAGCTGGATATTACAATGACTTTGAATAGATTGTGGCACGATGCTGCAGCAACGATAGCTATCCCACAGGTTCCGCAGACGACGCAAGGCAGACAAGGTATTCACCAGCAATTTCAACAGCAACAGCAACAGCAGCGGCCATCGAACCCAAGATTGGCTTCATTCACCCAAGGCCAACCCACAGTAAACCAGTTGAGGTCGCCATTGACGCCAAACTCCAGAACGACAAAACTACAACAAAGAGTATTGAGCGAGCAATTATAAATGAGGCGAGTTTCTAGAATAGAGAGTGTTATATCAGGTAGACCAGATGATTTAAAAGTTATTTACATAAAAAAGGAAACACTCCTGACCAAGAATGCACAAGTACGAAAGAGGAAATTCCACTCTTAGGAAATTCCACTTTTATTCTTTGTAGTTCACTAGTGTGTAAACCCACCTTTTCAGCCCCACGCTACAAAGAATATCATCCCAAACTTTATTACTATGTACAAATAATTTACAAATTTCGTTCAACCTTGCTTCTGCTTGTGCTTACCGTTGGTCTTGCAGTAAACATACACTCTTCCCTTTCTTCTTACCATGTAACAATCCTTGCAGAACTTCTTGACCGAGGTTCTGACTTTAAAGGTTCTGATTGGGTTCACCATGGAAGGGGCGGTTATTGGGGTGATCAACTTTGGAGCAGCAGCAAATGTCATTGCTCTCACAGGGTTGGCCTGCTTGGTGAGTCTATTAAGAACGGCGAACATGGTGTGACCTTTTAACGCTTCATAATGAAATTTTCAGTATTTTTTTTTTTTTATTGAGCGATCTGATAATCGCGCGCTACCAAATGAAAGCCTGTACTAAAAGACCCGGACCGCAATATAGCACGGCTCTTACATAATACAATTTTAACACGTAACGAAAATTCCCAAAGATATCAAACAAGTAGTAAACAGATAGTTTAAAGGCCAATGTCGACGCAATCGTACAAGTCCAAGGACGCATACGCGTCAAATGGGTTACCAGACAAGATGTCTGTGTTCCAAGAATGTTTGCAGCAGTTCAACAAATCGCCAATCAACGCAAAGAAGTGCCGTAAGTTGTTGGCCAAGTTGTTGAGATTGATCTACAACGGTGAACAGTTCCCATCCCAGGAATCCACCACTTTGTTCTTTTCCATTTCCAAGTTATTCCAGCACAAGGACCAGTCGTTGAGACAGTTGGTGTACTTGACCATCAAAGAGTTGTCTGCCACCTCGGACGATATCTTGATGGTCACCTCCAGTATCATGAAGGACATTCAAGCTGGGGATTCCATCTACAAACCTAACGCCATCAGAACCTTGAGTCGTGTTTTGGACCCCACCACCGTCAATGCCGCTGAGAGATTGTTCAAGAACGCCATTGTGGACAAGAACCCCGTTATATCCACTGCGGCCTTGGTTTCCTCGTACAACATGTACCCTACAGCCAAGGAAGTGGTCAAGAGATTCACCAATGAGACTTTGGAAGCGTTGTCTTCTCAGAAACAGTTCCCATCTACCCAGTACGAAACTCACGAGAACTACGGCGCCTTCAACACAGACTTGCCAAGTACCTCCTTTATGTACCAGTACCATGCCTTGGGGTTGTTATATCCATTGAGAAACCACGATAAGATGGCCATGGTCAAGTTGATCAGCAACTTGTCTGAAGGTACCTCCTTGAAGAACTCGTTGGCCATCATCCAATTGATCAAGTACGTAAACAAGATCTTGGTTGAAGACGAAGCCATGTTCCAGCACTTGAGCCCAATCTTGGTTAACTACTTGAACCACAGCAGTGACATGGTTTCGTTGGAAGCTTCCAAAACAATTGTTCACTTGCAGCACTTGATTCAAGACAACCAATTGGTCAAGGTGGTTAACACCTTGCAAGGCTTGCTCACCGTTCCTCGTGTTTCCACCAGGTTTGCAGCAATCAGATTGATCAACAAGATCTCCATGAAACACCCAGACCAAGTGTTGGTGGTCAATGTTGAATTGGAGAACTTGATCAATGACTCCAACAGATCAATTGCAACCTTGGCTATCACCACGTTGTTAAAGACCATGGGTGCAGGAACCATTTCCACAGGCGTGGACTCCTCGTCTGTAGACCGTTTGATCACCAAGATGACTTCGCTCATGGATGAGATCACGGAAGAATTCAAGATTGTAATCATCGAGGCCATTGAAAACTTGGCGTTGAAGTTCCCAGCCAAGCACAAGAAACTCGTCACGTTTTTGACTGACTTGCTCAGAGACGACGGCTCCTTGAGTTTGAAGACCAGCATTGTTGATGCATTGTTCTCTTTGATCAAGTTCTTACCTGACGCCAGTGCCAAGCAATTGATCTTGATGAACTTGTGTGAGTTCATTGAGGATTGTGAGTTCACAGAGTTGTCGGTGCGTATCTTGTACTTGTTGGGAGAAGAAGGTCCACACACCACCAACCCAACTTATTACATCAGACACATCTACAACAGATTGGTTTTGGAAAACTCCATCATTAGATCCTCGGCGGTTATTTCCTTGTCCAAGTTTGGCGCCTGTGGTGGAGACCTTAAGAAGAATGTGGAGATCTTGTTGACTAGATGTTTGAGTGATGTAGATGATGAAGTGAGAGACAGAGCTGCAGTTTCTTTGAAGTTTATTGGAGCTAACGAAAAGTCTACAGGGGAACCAAACAGCAATCCTCTTTTATCCAACACATCCAAGTTTGATTTGTCTGCGTTTGAGTCCAAGTTGACCAGCTACTTGAATGCATCCAACTTCAACACCAAGTTTGATATCTCCGAGGTTCCAGCTTATTCTGGCGAAGAATTGAGATCTATTGAATACAACAAGAAGATCAACAAGTTGGACACAACCGATATCAAGGAAAGCGCCAACAGCAAGACTCCAGAAGCGTCTTCGTCTGGTGATTCCGACTTGGCCAACGACTTGGTGAAGCAACAGGAATTTGCCCAGGAATTGTCCACCATTGAACAATTTGCTGAGTATGGAGCATTGACCAAATCCGTGGTGGAGCCAGTGTATTTGACAGACAGAGAAAACGAATTTGTAGTAAGTGTGGTGAAGCACATTTTCCTCAAGGCCAACAAGTTGGTGTTGCAATATAACATCACCAACACCTTGCCCAAGAATGTTTTGCAAGGGATTACCGTTGAAGCCGTACCAGACAATGACGACTTCCAAGAAGAATACATTATAGAATTACCAGAATTGAAGCCAGATGCCACGGGTATAGTGTACGTTGTTTTCAGCATCCCAAGTATCGATTCTGGTGCAGACATGTTGGCTGCCTTTGGTAACACTATCCATTTCACCAATAAGGATGTTATTGACGAAGAAGGCAATGTAGACGAGTACGACGAGGGCTACACCGACCAGTACCAAATTGAAGACTTGGAGATCTACGCTGGTGACTACACTACCCCATTGTATGTCAACACCACCAATGGAGCCAACAACAACTTTACTGCGATTTTCGACCTGTTGCCCAACTACAAAAAGTCCGTGGATGAAGTCCACGGTGCCAAGACCATCAGTCAAGCCATCCAAAAGATTAAAAAGTCGTTGAACTTGCTTGCCTTGGAAGGTTCTGATTTCGTGGCCAATGATGATGCCACGAGCGGCAACTTGAAGTTGTATGGTAAGGACATTTTCGACGGGAAGGTTGGTGTTTTGGTCTCTTTGGCGCTCTCCGGTGGTAAGGTTGTTGCCAAGGTTGAAGTCAAGTCTGAGACTGAACAGTTCAGTTCGGTTGTTGCTGGTGCAAGATTTTGATGTATAATAAGTAAAAATAAACGAAGAAGGATAGTATGATAGTGACGATAAGGTGTAAATTAAAGGGGTATGAAATGATAAAGAGTAAAAATAAGATAAAGAAAAAATGAGGAGAATGAAGAGATGAGGAGAATGAAGAGATGAAGAGAATGAATAAACGAGGAGAATGAAGAGATGAAGAGATGATAAGAAAATTGACATAAAATTCACATATGACAAAGAATTGACATAAAATTGACATAAAATACTGACAATGAAAATCTCCAAATCACCAAATCACCAATCACCAACTTCTAATTAAACTTAACTGGATTTTAATTATTCCGAAGTTTTTCTTTTGTGAGGACTGTTACACGATTAACAGCAGGTCACAAAATGAGTCTCGGAATGAATGGATGTGGCATATATATCCATAGTGGTCAGGCTTAGACTGGCTGATGGTTTGTGTGATATCTATCCAAGAGAATGATGATATCACTTGAAAAAGGGACAAAAGCACCAAATACAAACCATATTATCAGTCCACTCCTTATTCTTATCTTGTTCTTATCTTGTTGAAATTCTCATAATCCTTATCTCCATTGTTAGCTTGCCATTGCCAGCCTTCTCTTGTCAACCTACCAAATCGTGATTGTTCACATCTTGATACTCTTCCCTTGCCCTCTGCGTATTCTTTCAATGGTGTGATTCTTGATACGGCGTTATTCATTTGTATGGCTCAAATTGCACATTTCCATATGACTTGTGGTAACAGCGAGAAAACAAATGGTGGTTAAGTGCGGCTAGAAACACGATTGCGACACGGCGCCTAATTTGGCTCCACACCAGGAATGTGCTATTGTCCGGAAAGCCCAGGGTCCTGTTTGTTATAGGGGCTTCTATGGACTCTGACTCACACCGGTTGGTATGTAGGCTTCCGGCAACTCGGGTTCCTCCTCACTACTCTCCAATACCTTCCCCCTTTTAGGGCAAGTGCAGGCACAAATTACAAACTTGCTGCAAAAGTTAATGTACAACCTTATCAGCCACAGTTATTTGCCTCGGTATAAAACAAACTAGTATGCTATATGGTTTATGAGCATTACCTGATTGCTACTAAGCTGGTAATAACAATAACCAGGCTGCTAATACAAAGCTGAGCTGCTGATAATAAAGCTGAGCTATTAATAACTACGCTACATCACTAATAACAACGCTACACTACAACCAAAACCACTATACACCCACACATGACTATTACCCACCGCAGTAGCGGAATCTCTCAGGATAAAGAGAAGGAGAAGGACCATGTCTCGGTCCACTCTGTTATCGACATTGACGATGAAAACTTTGACTTTATCGAGGGAGACCCCACGTACTTATCGAATTCGCCCTTCCCCGAAGTCAGAGCGGCAGTCGACACCTCCATAGACCCCAACATCGACTTGATCCACTGGCGGTCGTGTTTTCTAATCACTGTGTTTGTGATTGTATTTTCCGGAGTCAACCAGTTCTTTTCCTTAAGATACCCCTCTATTACCATCAGTTACGTTGTTGCCCAGATCATCTCGTTTCCTATTGGCCACGGCCTTGCCAAGTTACCCCTGTGGAAAGTTGGTCCCCGGTTCTTCCACTTGAACCCGGGCCCGTACTCGGTCCAGGAACACGCCTTGTTAACTATTATCGTGTCTTTGACCGCTTCCACTGCATACGCCATGAACATCTTGATTGCAACCACCAACTTCTACAACTTGGAAGTGTCTGTAGGCTACCAGATCCTCTTGGTGTTGACCAGCCAGGCCTTGGGCTACTCCGTGGCCCAGTTGTGCCAGCGCTGGATCGTCTACCCCGCCTCGGCCATCTGGCCCCTGGCCCTTATCACTGCCACCATCTTTACCACATTAAACAAATCCCTGTTGAGCGAGTCCGTGCACGTGTCGAGGTTCACCTGGTCCCGGTTCAAGATGTTCTATGTAGTTTGTGGAGGGTCCTTTGTATGGTACTGGGTCCCGGACTTTTTATTCAAGGCGTTATCCAACTTCAACTGGATCTGCTGGATCGCCCCTAATAACGTGGTGGTCAACCAGCTCTTTGGAACCATGTCTGGGTTGAGTATTGGTTTGCCTATTACGTTTGATTGGACGCAAATCACCCAAGCATTGAGTGTTTCTCCTTTGGCCACGCCTTTCAACGTGGCTGCAAACACTTATGGCTCTGTTTTCATCTTTTACTGGCTCATCTTGCCTTGTTTGTACTATACCAACCACTGGTACGCCAAGTATATGCCCATGATCAGCTCTTCCTCCTTTGATAACACCCAGAAAACTTACAACGTTTCCAAGATCTTGAACAGGGAAACCTTTAGAATCAACAAGGAGGCGTACCGGAGTTATTCGCCCGTTTTTGTGCCATATTCGTATTTGCTCTCGTACGGGTTGAATTTTGCAGCCATCACGTCGTTAATCGTGCATTCCTTTTTATACAACGGGAAACAAATCTACAACTTGTTTCTTAACGAGTCGCATTACGGGGACGATATACATCGTAGATTGATGAAGAAACACTTTAAAGACGTGCCTGTATGGTGGTCTGTGGTGTTGTTCTTGGTTGCCTTGGGTCTTGGTTTTGGCGCTATATGTGGATTCCCTCAGTACTCGCATATGCCCTGGTACGGGTTTGTGTTGGCTGTGGCCATTTCTCTTAGTACCTTCTTGTTCGAGGCGTTGTTGCAAGCCACCACTAACCAGCACGTGGGGTTAAACATCATCACGGAGTTGGTTGCAGGTTACGTCTTCAAGGGAAACCCAATGGCTAACATGTTGATCAAGCTTATTGGGTTTATTCCAAATAGACAAGGGCTCGACTTTGCGCGTGATTTGAAGCTCGGCCAGTATATGAAGATTCCTCCACGTACCTTGTTTGCGTTCCAAGTTTACGGTACTATTCTCGGATGTTTGGTGAATGTAGGTGTCCAGCAATGGATGAGATTCCACATCAAGGGGATCTGTGAGCTGCTGAACGAGTTCTCCTGTCCTAATGGTAAAGTTATCTTTACCGCATCCATTACGTTCTCCTTGGTTGAAGAGTTGTTTTCCCCAGGAAAGATCTACAATGCGTTGTTGTACTTTTTCATCATTGGAGCCATTTTCCCCTTCTTCACGTACTACTTGTGGAAGAAGTTCCCAACCAAGTGGTATGGGCGAATCAACGGGCCTGTGTTTTTCACTGGTTCCGGGAACATCCCGCCTTCCACGTTGTACAACTACTCGTTATACTTTGTCACCTGTTTTGTGTTCAACTACTATTTGAAGAGATACTACACCAGGTTCCATACAAAGTATAACAACGTGATCAGTGCAGGATTTGACGCTGGTGTGGCGATTGCAGCAGTGATCATCTTCTTGTGTGTCAGCTACCCTGGGGGCAAGTTGAAATGGTGGGGTAACACGGTGTATGCCAATACCATGGATGCAAAGGGGGTTAAGTATTATAACTTGAAACCTGGGGAAACGTTTGGACCTGATAAGTGGTAAATATATTAATAGTCATAATGCAATAATTGTGGTATACCTGGTGTACCTGATATACCTGATGTACTTGATATACCTTTATCGTTTACGTGTTTCGTTACGTGTTTCGTTACGTGTTCTTTCGATGTATTACTTTTTCATATACTCACATTCTATCATTCTATACACATTCTATGTATACATTCCGTTGTTCCATCGCTTATTCTACATTCCCCTTTAAATAAACTCTTCCATATCCATTTGTTAGGAAGTACTTCCTAATCCAGTACTATTCTTCCATCGGTAATTCTTACTTTACCAGCTCGTCTCATGGTTTATTGTATTCTATTGAGAACGTTATAAATACATTCTATGTTACTCTATATGCTTATTATATACACCATCTCCGACTTCTTCTTAAGCCTTGGGTGGCTTGATTCTTAGATTCTTGTATAAAACACCTCCCGATACATACACAAGCAAGGCCGCCAACAAGATCAACAAGAAGATCCAAATGAGAGCAAGGTTGTTCTCTTGCGCCGCCGTTGGACAGGCGTGATGGGACCGGACTTCGAAAAAATAGTTACATTCGTTAAAAGACCCCACGTATGATATCAGGGCCTTGGCCATCATTTCACGATCACACACAAACGTGAGAATGGTGGACTTTCTTAGTCTCTCCCCTGTGCCCATGTCGTACAAGTTGCCACAGTAGGAGCCGTTTTCGTACTTCATGGTGAGTTTGCGGCCTGTGAATTTCGGAGTAGTGGAAAACTCCCCCATGGACACATACTTGTTGTCTTTATCGATGTAAAAGGCACCTACATTGGTTTCGTTCACGTTATCCAAAAGTTCCCCGGTGTGCAGAGTCTTGAAAGGATTGGAACAGATCCCGATGGTGTAGTTATGTAAGCTATCGTAGCCTCTGGACTTCCAGGGCTTTGCCTTGGGCACTCCCTCTGCATTGGGAGCCGCAGCTAGTTCTCTTAGATCGATAAACCCATGGCTCGAAGGGTTTATCACGGTGCACGAGAGGTCTTCCTCTTCCTCTTCCTGGTGTGTGTTAGACTCAGGGATGGGTTCCGCCACGGTCTCAGAGCTGAGGTGGGATATGTTATCAAGCAAGCCCAAGCTTTTCTCGTAGTCTAGAACAAGGTACACCATGCTCATGGCGGCTATGGTGGCCAACGGCACCACCAAACGTTTGTACAACTTGGACATTAATGGTGACAGTTACTCGTGTAGTGGTGTAGATGTATGTCGTGCTGTTTTTTTATGTATGTCGTGCTGTTTCAGAGTAGGAAGCTGTTTCTAGGGAGCTGCTTTCGAGGGTAGGTGTTATTTTTGATTCACCGTGGTAGGTTTGGAGAGGGATGTTTCAGTGGTGTTGCGATGCTATTTGGGAATCACAGTGTCGATATTCCCCTGCTATTATTCTTGGTATTCACTGATTCTCTTTTGATTTGTTTGAGATTGTGTTTGATCTGGACTGGGATGTGTATAGTCTCTATAATCTGTATAATCTCTTGTATCTCTTGTATCTATGATCTCTCTTCCACTCTTCCTCCTATTCAGCTCTCTTCTTGGCCTTCACTTTATTTCACCTCCTTTTCTTTTTTCCGGAAACGTCTCACTTCAAAGCGGACTGGTCACATTTGGATACTCGAGCTGTTTAACTGAGGGCAAGAAGCAATGGACGCATGGATGGACAGCAATTTGCCCAGCTTGATGAGGCCGTTGAGCGTCAATGACCCGGTCGTTGCCCAGGTGATGGCAGCCAAAACCGTGGCCGAGAACCTGTTGAAGGTGTTGGAGAAAAGGCTCACCTTGAGCGGGAACGGCTCTCTGGATAATCAGTTTAACAATGACCCGGACTTGGTTGTGCTCCGCGTGTTGAGTTCCGTCTTCAATGACGACTTTATTACCTTGGGAAAGCTCTTGGCTGCAAATCCTCTCCTCGTGGACTGTGTCTACGGCGGCGTCACTCCCATAGTGTACTCTATATGTCTAAACAACTTGGCAATTACCGAGTTCCTCTTGGCCACACACAGAGCGGACCCAGACTTGCCCGATTCCTTGCTCAACTACACCCCGATGATGTGGGCCGTGTACTTGGACCAATTGGACACCATCAAGTTGTTATTTGACTACCAGGCAGACCCATACTTGGCACCCAAAAAGGACGGCAAAAACGCCATTTCCTTGGTCATCCCGGCCAACGCTGAGTTGTACGACTACTTCCTGTCACACAACATGTTGCTGGCCAACGTTGAAAAGGACACTTTTAACGACTCCTCCTTCTACAGTGGATACCCTGGCGACGACAAACTCCCAGAGGATGTCAACATGAAAATCAAAATGGTGAGCTTGTCCTCTGGTGTGGAAGAAGAAGAGGAAGAGGTTACCTATGGCGAAGACGACGAGGAGAACTTGATGCGCGACCCTCTCTTGGGCTTGGTTCCTGATTTCGACTACGATAAGCTTCTAGAGGACCAGTACATAGCGTTTAAGGACAGCGATATCCCGGAGTTGCTAAACTACATCTTTGGCATCAGAACAAGCGTGTACCAGTACCAACACGACACTAGAATCCCGGCAGCCATCCTATTCCAATTGATCCGTTTCTCCTGCTCCAAAGTGAAAAGCACGGAATTGACTATATTCTTATTTGATTGTTTCACTGCCAGACTCCGGTCCGCTACAAACACAAAGTCCGGCGCCTTCAGCATGGCCATCCAGGACCCCACGGCGGCAAGTGCAAATGGCCAGCCACACACGGGCGACATTGTGCTTCTAAGCTACTGGTTAGGAGTGTTACAGTTTATCCAGTTCTATTTCGTCAAAGGTGGCATCTACTTGCGCCATCGCCAGTTTGAAATCGAGTTGAACAACTTACTACAGTCATTAATTGCATCGATTTCGTTCTCTATAAACTCGAGATTGAATTCCTTGGTGGACGTTTGCTTGTTGGATTTCACCAATCTTGTTGACGTGTCCAATGTGCTTTATGCCAAGGACTGGAATCTTTTCAAAAAGGGCAAGCTGAATTACCCAAACACCTATGATGATATCATCAATATGCTTTACCCTCCGACCCAAAACGAACTCATGAAACCTTCGCCCATAAGATACTTGCAAGTGTTGGGTGCCTTGGACTATGTTTTAAGTGTACATAAAGTAAACAAGACCATAATGCTTCAGACATACTCACAAGTGTTTCATTACGCTAATTCGATCATTTTCAACAGAATCATCTCGCAATCAAGATACTGCACGAGATCCAAGGCCATTCAAATCCGCTTGAACCTTTCAACTGTGGAGGATTGGATTAGATCGCATAGTTTCACCTGCTCGGAAACAAGCATGTACAAGGTGTCCACTATGAGACTACAGCCTGTGGTTGAAATCCTTCAATTCTTACAATGCATAACTCTGTTGCCCGACGAGGAGAGTTTGGTCAATACCATCAACCAGTTTGAGTTTTTAAACTATTATCAATTATACAAAATCATGAACAAACTGTACCGGTATGAAGTAAACGAGCCCCGCATTTCCAAAAAGTCCATACAATTGGTGCGTCGGTTAATGGACGAGAAGGGAGCCAAGCAAATCGAAAGAATCCCCTTGGGTTTCTTAACCCTGACTGGTTTTTTGACCAAGGATGAATATTTATTTTTGAACCCGAACCAGATTTTCGAGGTGAAATTACCCGAGATGACCGTCTTGATCAACACGTATGGTGTTGGGTTTGGCGGAGTGCACAAGTTGCGAAGCAAGAAATACCAGCCGTCATTATCAATAGACCTTATGGATGCGGTGGATGAAATCATTTCAGACGACCAAGAGCAGAGCAACGACACGTTGGAGTATGAGGGCAAGGAAGAAGACGAGTATGATATAGGAGACATGGCTGCAGGTAGAGTGGACCATTACAAGGGCGACCAGTTGTTTAAGCAGGTCCAAGTGCCAAACTCTTTGGCTCATAAACATTGGGGTGATACTGAGTTTGAGGAGAACCCATGGTAGGGTTGGTATGGTTAGAAAATTTCATAGATTTTTATTGGATCGAATGTAGAGCATAGGAAGACAGGTAGAGAATGAGACCATGTAGACCATGAGACCATATAGTGTAAGAGACTGGGAAGTTCGGATGTTTAGGGAAGACGGAATGATTATCTGTGGGGCCACATATTCATATGGAAAGCTTTCAGGTGGATCCGCATACTCAAGTCGAAACGCATATGTAGTGTCCCATAATTCTTAATTTAGCTTGGGTGTTTGAGAATTTTCACAAATTGGCGGGAATGCATTTGGAAGAAATTGTATTGGAATGGAAAGATTGTTTGAGGATTCATCTGGAAGGATTGTTTTAAAATGCAGCTGGCAACCTTGTTTTAGAATATATCTGGCATCATTGCCCGAGGAGTGCATCATCAGCCAGGTGACACAAACCAAGCCGAGTTTATAGTATATCTTATATTTGAGGCTTAAGTGGTCTGGAAGATTGGTTACATGGTCAATATGCGAGAATAAGAGGAGGGAAGAAGGATGGGAAAGCAAGACTGGATCCACTTCTGGAACCAACCAAACCACTGGAAATCCAGGGCTATGCTGTTCTACATCATCACGTATTTGTAACCTATTTACTGCATTTACTTACTCGACCTAATCAACGGGTCAAGAAATCGAGAGCAAGAGAGTTAGACGAACCCTGCTGCTGTGTACCTGCGGGTGACTGCTGTCGCGTACCTGGTAGTAAGTTGGACCAGATGGTAACTACATGTCAGTGTATGCTTGTAACCACATGGTGTGCCTGTACTAAGCAAGAAATACACCACCACCAAGCCGATAATGCACCACCTCCTTCTCGCGAACCCATGCTGAGGCCGCTTTGTGCCTACATTATGCCTAAGCCAAGGGTTGTACCGACTGTACATAAGCCAACATACAGTGATGATACGCGAAAACCAAACACTGGGACCCGAGTGCATCAATGTGACGATTCTTTGTTTCCCGGGCTATTAACGTGTGTTTATGTCCAAACCGTAGGTATATAAGGTGGTGGGCGTCCCTGGATGGAGAGAGAGCCCCCCAACCAAGATGCTTTTCACAAACTTGCTCCCTATTGCTGCAGTCCTTGCATCTACTGCTGCTACCACGGCCCAGGATGGCTTCTACAAGATGAACTTTGACGTGCTTCGCGGTGTCAACTTCCAGGCCGCCTATGACAACTTCTTGGCCAAACAGAGTAACCAAACCGATTGCGGCTGTGTGGTCCACCAAGTCGTGACTGTCACCGAGCACGTTATTGTATCCGGAGGTCTGTCCAAGAGAGATACCGATGAAGTGTTCCAAAGAGATGCTGTGTCTGACGTAGTTGCAGAAACTGTGCCCGTTTCCAAGAGAGACGCTGGGGTGGTTGCTCCTGTATCCATCACCAATGAAAGAGTATTCTACGCCATCTCCGTCAACCTCGGAACCCCAGCTTCCTCCATTAAGGTGTTGATTGACACTGGGTCCTCGGATCTCTGGGTCAGCAGCTCGGCAAACAAAAAGTGCCAGGCCAACGGAGGTACCATTGACTGTGACAGATACGGAACCTTCCATGCCGACACCTCGCTGACCTGGAAGGACAACCACACCGCCTTCGACACCTACTACGGTGACACCACCTTTGCCACTGGGACCTGGGGGACCGACACCCTCTCGTTATCCGACACCATGAAGTTGACCGATGCCACCTTTGCCGTGGCCACCGACTCCAACTCCACCTCGGGTGTGTTTGGGATTGGGTTCGAGGAATTGGAAAGTAGCCCATCGCGTTACCTGAACGTGCCTACCTTGATGAAGGAACAGGGTTTGATCAAGAAGGTTGCCTACAGTATATACTTGGCTCCAAAGGAGTCCACTAGCGGGTCCATTTTGTTTGGAGGTATCGACAAGGCCAAGTACACCGGTGACTTGGTTCCAATCGACATCATGAAGAAGGGTGACGGCTACTACCGTATCAACATCCCATTGCAGTACATTACCGTCTCTATCGGCTCCAACCAGGCCCAGGCCCAATCCAAGGCTGCCAGAGACGTTGTGGTGCAAACCGTCACTGTCAACCAACCTATTGTTTCCACTCTTGTCACTGTTAGAACCACTGCTCCTGCTACGACTGATGTGGTCACCACCTCGAATGTTGTGAAGGCTCAAGGTACCTCTGTTGCTGCTCCTGCTTCTTCTCCTGCTCCTTCTGCTCCTGCCTCCTCTGGTAACAGAATCAACTTGAACGGTGTTCCTGCCATGATCGATTCCGGTACCACCCTCACCTACTTACCTAGAGACTACATTGACCAGATCATCAAGATCGTTGCCCCAGACAGTACGTTTGACGACAGACTCGGTGGTTACAAGGTTCCATGTAGTCTTGGTCAACCAGGTAACTACTTGACTTATGGATTCGACAACAAGGAAATCCAGGTTCCTTTCTCTGAATTGGCCCAACAAGTTGGTCAAAACAGAGTCACTGGTATGGCCATTTGTATGCTTGCTATTCTCCCACAAGATCAAGCCATTTTGGGTGACAACTTTTTGAGATACGCCTACACTGTCGTCAACTTGGAAGACAAGACCGTGTCTCTTGCCCAAATGAACTACACTGATGACCAACAAATCGAAGTTATCCAATAAACGTATACCATGGATAAATACCAGTTTTAGTGAGGTTAAATAGTTTAGATTGATAACTTATTTACACACTGAAATATTTGAATAAATATGTGACAAGAATATATGTGAGAAGAATATATGTGAGAAGAATATATGTGAGAATGTATGTGATATAGAAATGTATAGATAATAGGAAAGGGAAAGGTAGGAAAAGGTGTAGAAGGAAAAGGAAAAGGTAGGATGCAAAATTGACTAACTTACAAACAAGCACAAAGACATGACCCACGTTTGGTTTCAAACAATGTCTGCATTATAAACAAACGCCCTTTATAAATAAATCATAGTTAAATTACCAATTGATACAAAACAAAAACAAACATGTTTGTTAGAAAATAATCGCTGAAAATTTAGCTGAAAATTGTAGCAATGGAATATTAAAACTCGCTAGAAGAATGGTGAAATGCAGCTCTTCCAAAGTGTTTGGTTCTTGGCATATTGCTATTACCAGGAATATGCAATTCCTAGGGATAATTAGTTTCACAGGTGGGATGCTAGGATTCCATAAGTAGGATCAGACTCAAGATACAATACGATACAATAAGACAAGTACCATTTTTTTTATATATAACGTATATTTCATATCTACCTAAGTATCTAATCTATATAGTTGAGAGACATTCTAGCGGCAAAACAGTTTTATACTGCTACGAAATCGAATCTCTAACTTTCGCCTTCTCCAAATATTTTCATAAAGTTGAAAAAATCCTAGAAATGCTAACCTCCAATATCTAAACAAATCTCCTCACTCAGTGTCCACATGCTCTAGTTAATGGATAACTGGAGCGTAGATACCTGGATACCTGGATACCTGAATTCTAATTCTGATAACCTACAAGTCCTCTATTATTTGAATTTATTATATATACAAGCCCACCTACATTTGTTCTAAGAAGTTATTACTCTTGATCTTCTTGGTGTTTTCCTTACCCAACTGCTTTCTTCTCCATTTCATGATATCGTTAGCCTTCAAAGCAGCGTCCTTATCCTCCTGGTTGAGCATTCCCCAGAGCCATTGAGGGTACTCAGAGTCTTCAAGAGCCACTGGCTCATCGCCGGACTTTCTGATTTTCAAGTTCAAAGGTGTCCCAGCGACACACGACGACACAGGGACTTGGTTTAACAATCTGGGAACAGATCCAAACGTTCTTCTAGCAAACAACTGAAGCATTATATGATCTCTCAAAAAGCTGGAAACCTTGACAATTTTTCATCCAAACGTCGCAACCACGACTTTCGCGATGTCGTCATTAAAATTTTTGTTCGCAACGGAGATTTGAAAATTTTTAAAGTAGCGGATTTTGAAACTCTCTCTCTTTATACCATAAACTAACGCTAAAGACATGCCTCCAAAGAAGAAGAACGTGCAAGAAAAGCCAATTTTGTTGGGTAGACCAGGTAACAACTTGAAGTCCGGGATTGTTGGTTTGGCCAACGTTGGGAAGTCCACCTTTTTCCAGGCTATCACCAGATGTCCTTTAGGTAACCCAGCTAACTACCCATTCGCCACCATTGAACCTGAAGAAGCCAGAGTCATTGTTCCTTCTCCAAGATTCGACAACTTGTGTCAATTGTACAAGCCAAAGAGTGAGGTTCCAGCCTTTATGACCTTGTATGATATTGCTGGTTTGACCAAGGGGGCTCATGCTGGTGAAGGTTTAGGTAACAATTTCTTGGCCAACATTAGAGCTGTCGATGCCATTTTCCAAGTTGTTCGTTCTTTCGAAGACTCGGACATTATCCACATCAACGATGAAGTCAACCCATACAACGATTTGGAAATTGTCCACGATGAATTGAGATTGAAGGATATCGAATTTGCAACCAAGCACTTGGAAGGTGTCGAAAAGATCACCAAGAGAGGAGGTCAATCCTTGGAAGTGAAGCAAAAGAAGGAAGAAGCTGAGTTTGTCAAGAAGCTTATCGAGATTTTGGAAAGTCGTCAAAGAATCGCCAACATGAAGTGGACCATGAAGGAAGTTGAAATCATCAACTCCATGTTCTTGTTGACCGCAAAGCCATGTATCTACTTGGTTAACTTGTCCGAAAAGGACTACATCAGAAAGAAGAACAAGCACTTGTTGAAGATCAAGGAATGGGTTGACAAGCACTCTCCAGGTGACACCATCATCCCAATCTCTGTCTCCTTGGAAGAGAAGTTGTCCCAAATGGAAACTGACGCTGAAAGAGATGCCTACACCAAGGAAATCGGTGCTCAATCTGCTTTGCCAAAGATTATCACCACCATGAGACAAAGATTGGACTTGATTTCCTTCTTCACCGGTGGTGCTGATGAAGTCAGAGAATGGACCATTAGAAAGTGGTACACTGCTCCTCAAGCTGCTGGTACCATCCACACTGATTTGGAAAAGACCTTTATCTTGGCCCAGGTTATCAAGTACGACGATTTGATTGAATTGAAGGATGAAAACGCCGTCAGAGCCGCTGGGAAGTTGTTGCAAAAGGGTAAGGATTACTATGTCGAAGACGGTGATGTCATTTACGTCAAGGCTGGTGATGGTAAGGCTCGTTAAGTTTTTTGAATTAACGTTTATTAGGATAGAGAGACTGTAGGTGTGTTGTAGTGGTAGCTATGGCTATACATGGGTATATCCATGTCGCCTAACACTTATACCATTTTATAGAAGTAATGTTACCAGTTTCAAATTTCATCATATAGTATCAATTAGTGTATTTTGAATATCTCCATTTATTCATGGGATCAAAAATTTTCAGATTCAAATTTTCACCTTGATTTATTTGAATTTTCCAGATATGAATAAAGACAATTTAATTTGTATTTCTAATTAGAGTCTTCTTGGTATACATTGTATTTGAATTATGGTACAATACTACTAAATGAATACTACTTATACATACTACTTGTACATACTACTTATACATACTACTTATACAATAACCTCCCTTCCATATTTTAATGCGCTACCAAATGAATTTTCCTGCGCTACCGAATACATCAATTGCGCTACCGAATAATACAGTATACGCCAATAAACATCGAGCAAAATAATATAACCAACCATAGTAAAAATGTCTAACCCTTGGTCCAAGAGAGATGCATGGAGATTCGAAGGCGAGTTCAGCCGCTTGAACAGATTCAGAAACGCCTTCCCTGGTTTTGGGATTGCTGTCGGTGCTTTCACAGTTTACCTTGCATACGACAAGTTCATCAAGAAGGATGACCACCACCACCATTAAGCTGCATGGCGATAGAGAGTGTATAGTTAATGAATAGAGATAATTTGCCTTTGTAGGAGGTTCAGTAGAGATGGATGAAGAAAGGGAGAAATGAAGAAGATATGAATGAAGAAAGATATGAAAAATGAACAAATGAAGGATATGAAGAAATGAAGAAATGAAGAATCGAAAGAATTGAAGAAACGATAGAATATCAAAGAAATCAAAAATCATGAAATCATGAAATCAAGAAATCAAAAATCAAGAAAATATGATGGTTCACAGTATTACGATTTTCTTTTCAAATTAAAGAACAACTTCTTCTATAAATTCTAGCTTTGTACAGAATGAGAACCAAGCAATTGTTCCAACAACACTACTTGTATCTCTGGTTTTACTATTCCAACATCTTACCCACTTTACTAACCCCACATACTACTCTCTCTAACAACCTCCACCTTACCCATACTAGCATCATTCTTGTTTTCACTAGCCTTTGCAACCATGGTCTTTTCTTGGGCCAACTGAGCCCATGCGTCGATATGTTGCTGTTCCTGCTTGATACCCCACAGCAAGTGGTCCGAGTTGAACACTGCACCGTACATGGAGCTTTCTTCTCTGGAAACAGCACTGTTCATCTCTTCCTGCATTCTCAACTGGTAGAACTCGTATCTGGCCTTATCATATGCTTCGAAAAGAGTCATGGGCGATTCGGACTTCTTGGACTCCTTCAACAAGAAAAGAGTTCTCTGTACTACAGACTCACCGTCTAGCGGCTTCTCGAACTGCAACATGCGAGACCAATCGCACTTGGACACGTCGTCTCCGCTGGATTCAACCAAGGTCTTGGGCCTGGAGAACTCCCATGGGTGCTGGTGGTAGAAAACGTTTCTCAATTCGTCTTCCAAGAACTCCAATTTAGGAATGCGGGATATGCTGTTATTCTTTTGTTTTCTGTCCTGGCTCGAGAGCTTGGTCTTGTACTCGCCGTTTCTCTGGAAAAGCGTACTTGTTGGGTCTTGCTTCTGCATGTGGTTGTCGAAAACCTTTGGTTTCTTGGTCAAATCGGTGTTTGGCGGATACGCACCAACAACATCGTACCAGGCTGGTTTCTGCTTCAAAACACCGACCCTCAAATAGTGGGACGTCTTTTCTAACACCGATGTAGCTTGTGTTTGGATCTTCATGGTGTAGTTGATGAAAATTTTTTAAAGTCACGTGGATTTTCTCAAATCCATTTGGTGATTAAAGTTTGTATGTGATAATATATATTTAATATATGTGATGTTTTAGTGATGATCCATATTCTTACTACCAGGTATGGAATGCCTTCGTTTACAACTTATTTCACTTGCTTTGAAAATGAATATTTCCTGTTCCATGAATAAGAAGTAAAATGATGGAAGTACAATTTCATTCGCCTTGTTCAGGGATCCTGGAAGATTTCATCAGTTGAATCTTTCCGTCTTCTTTAACTTTTCATGATTTCACTCAGTTTATTGCTTAGATTAATATTTCTCTGGTTTACTTACATTCAATATTCTTGGGGTTAACCTCAGAACCTTCGGTTCTGAGGTTATTCGTGAGGTTCTTCGTTTCTGAGGTATTTGTGAGGCTCTATTATGATTCTTCTGTTATGATTCTTCATTACGATTCTTCTCTTACGATTCTTCTCTTACGATTCTTCATTACGATCCTTCATTACGATCCTTCATTACGATCCTTCTATTATGATTATTCTATTATGATCCTGTGTTCCTTGTTATCTATTCCCGTGTATCCTTCGTTACCTTGCTCTTACCTAGTGTTCATATATTCGCTTGCGTATGAAGTTACGTCATGATCTATCTAGTCTAATTGATAGGACTGCTTGGCTTCTTTTGAAGTTTCATATCGACAGAATATGGAATGTAATCTGATGTTGTTAGTGTAAATTTCATTTAAATGTTGTAGTAAGATAACTATTGAACTGTATGAACTGACAACTGATATTTCGTATCCAACGTGGGTAGCTAAATTGTATTCTAATCATGATCAACTATCAGAGCTTACAAGAGGTATATAATGACTGGATAATGACTACTTGATATACAGTAGAGTATCTAGATTCACTAATTTAGCATCTATCTCTTCACTCTTCTCTTCAAACTTGAGCTGCAACTCTTCTCTTTTCTTCACTTTTCTTCTCTTCAATTACAGGTTATTCCAGTTTTCTTCATTTCTTCATTTCTATTTTATTTATTCTTCATATTTTTATTCTTATTTTTATTCTTATTTTTCAGATCAACCTTCTAATGTCTAATGATCAACAAATGCATAGCTAAACTAGCACCACCCAAGCCGTCTCTAATAGCGCTACTAAACCACAACATCGACCACAACCTCCAAAAGCTCTCATCCTTCTATGGAACCCAAAACAAACAACAACTATGGGATAGCCTAGGCATGTGCCATGCACAGAACCACCACTACAACCAGGGAGTTTTGGCCAAACGAAGGAGCAAATTCACCTCAAGCCCTCCGCAGACGGCCGAATACATTGCCTTTGTCAACAAACTATACCCGCTTCGCAGAGAAAGTGACATTCCTCTTGCTGCTAACGCCTCCCTCATCGACACTTTTACAAACAGCCAAAAGTACACGAGCATCAACCATACCCAGCTCTTTGAAGCGTATCTTTTGTTGAAGGACCCGTTTCAGGAATTGACATACGCAGAGTACCAGCTGTTTTTGGAAAACTTCTTTTTCAATTTCACCAAGTTTGTCAAGCCCAATGGTCTAAGCAAGCTCACTGTAGACTCAAAGACCCGTGTACAGTTGACCAAAGAGTTCCGGGAAATGTTGGCGTTGCGAGCCACTTACTTGCGCCAGCTAAACAAAATAGTCAACGACTTGTCTGTTCATGACTTGGAGTTGACAATAGAAGAGAGGAACTCCATGTTCCACAAGATCTTCTTTAAGGACTCGCCCACGGTCTTGAACAGAATCAAGGAGATTACAAAGATCAGGGTTGACGAGAAATACGTCAAGTTTGACCAAGATGCAGCAAACCAGATTGTCCAGGTTATGACCCAGAAAATGGGCAGTTTACCAATAGACACCTTGAACGTGCTCTTGGAGCTTGGAAGAAGACACAACGTGGCTAATTTACTCCCAGACTCATGTATCTACACCAACCACACGATTAGAGCACTCATGTGTGAGGAAAACGTGCATTCTTTAATAGAAAAATCGCTCTCCACGTCCTACGATATTCATTTTGTTAATAAACTTCTTGATAATCTAATCAACACGGGGAATTCACAAATCGCCCAGAAAATCTTTAGGATGCTTTTCCTCGACAATCCCACTGTGGAGCTCGACGATACTGAAAGCAGTATTTACCGGCAATTGACGCCACAGGACAAGCGTATCTACGACAAGTTGGTTATGATGAACGATAATATCAGTTACATCACGGGACAGGGACCTAGCGACTTCATGATATTCCCAACGGGGCTGACGTTTGAAATCATGATGCACCAGATGCAAGAGTTTGAGCACGTGGCAGCGTTACTTGACGTGATGACAAACAAGTACCAACTCCCCGTGAGCACCAGGATGTTCATTAAATTGTACGACAAGTTCAAGGAAGGAGACATTGAAGACCTCATTCTTTTGACCCATAAATTGGTTAGTTTACATGATAAAATCTCTTGTTTCACTCCGGACTCCAGTATCATGCATGGAGGAGAAATCAACGGCACGAGGTTTGAGAACGTGGAGTTTTCCAGACAGGTTGAGGAGTTTATGAAGAAGAACCTTGAACCGTCCAACTTGAATTCAAACAACCACGGCAAGTTTTTGAAGCTTTCGGACCATTTGGTGAGTTTGGTATTTAAAGCGTTTGTGGACAAGTTATCACATACAAACCCAGAAAAGGCGCAGTTTATAGATGGACAGTTTAAGGAAATGAAAGAGATGGTTTTGGACTTGCGCAGAAATCATCGGTATAAGGGAGATTCAAGCGACGTTTACATTCTAGATGAGATTAATTATACCAAAAAGGTTTATTTGATTGATTTGCTATATTATTTGGGATAAGTTCCATTCTAGCACTTTTGTATATAGTAATGACCTGTGCTAGGGTGGGTAATAGAGTATTTATATTCAATATCATGCATTAGAGAGTAAAAAGCTGTAGAAGAATTCTTCATAGTCACACTTCGAGATTTCTATTGTTTTTGTATAATTTAAAGTATACTATTTTTCTCTTCTCCATGAAAGTACGTTGTTCATATTAGTTTAAAGTTTGAAACGTCTGTTAAAGTTTGAACGTCTGTTAAAGTTTGAAACGTCAAACTTTACTGTTTTTCAATTGTCACTGAAAGTTAAAAAAACCTCTTTACGTAATATTGCTGCAAATGCTGTATATATATGCCAACTTTGCATATATATTTCTTAATTACAACTTTAGGAAAATTCAAGAGATTTCGTGAATTCTTTCCATTTTCTACCAAATTTCAATTAAATTCAGAATAAGGAATATAAAACAGGAAGTGTAAAACAAATAATAGCTAAAACAAACAGTTTCATGCATTAACGCAACCACTTTTTAAATTGCTCGTAAAATAGACGAATCCAACTTTGAGTGATGACTCTTAACCCGCTGACTCTTAACCAACGAGGCTGAAGCAAAAAAGATTTTCACTTAGGGGAAGCAGTAACAGAGTGCAGCCAATAAGAAAGGACCTCCCCCCTGTGGTGCTCCTGAAAAGATGATTCTTTTATTCTCGGGGGATTCCAGGTTCTCGGGGTCAGAAGAGAATTGAGTTTGAAATTTGAAGTGGTGGTTATAAATAGAACAATGGTTTGTATGTAGTAGGGTGGAGCTGAGGACTTGGGCTCAACAGTGTCTACACAATACCTAGCGCTCGTCTGAATGAGCCCACCGGAGGATGTTCTGAACCCATGTTCCCCTCCATCTTCAATTCTTCATCTTCTCTGCGTATTCTTTCGCAATTCCACCCTGGTCACAGATTGTGTCACAAATCTCTGGTACCTGAATGCGGAGGAGATAAGAGACGATGAAGAGATCCATTCAAGGTACTGGTGGAAGGTACAAATTAAGACAACCGTACAAGTACCAAAAGAGCGTAAACGAATGTTTTCTGCCAATTCCTCGTAATACAACTTCTAACACCCCTTCTACTGTACCTTCTACTCTTCTTCTATCTCGGTTCAGTTCCACGTGAGACGGCAATGAAATTTGAAAGGAAAAAAAAATTATTTACTTCTGGTTAAGCAAACATGACGGAAGAAGTGGAGCCAATGGCCGCTATAAATGTGAGTAACGCCGCGGATATTCCCACCAAAGCACTTCTACTAACCCCTCTAGCCTTCGGAAGTGGTGCTGCCTCCACAGCAGGTACATCCAGAATTGACCAACAAAGCAGACTTGAACCAATTAGCCGACCCTTTACAAGAGCAAGCCGAGGCCCAAAGCAAGATTAATCATCTCCCCAGCACACGCTCGAGCTCCCCGGAAAAGGACAAGCCGCTTGAGCCCAGCGAGAACCTCGATATCTCCGACGTGGCCACGAAACCGCCTCCTAGAAAGGCTCTAGACCCTACGTATAGAGGCTGGAAGGAGGTTGGCCGATGGGAAAAGGAGGATGCGTTGACCTTTGAAGACGAGATTGTGGACTTGTTATCCCGCCAGTCGCTCTTGGACAGGTACTTGCCTGCGTACGCCTACGGGGACTGGTACCACAACACTGCGCTTCTCATTGCAGGGACCTTGTTGTCGTGGATTGTAGGCTGGTTCCGCTTCTCAATGGCTCCTCTTTTCTTTGTCATTGTGGCCATGTGTGTTCTCTACCGAACCTCGGTCAAGAAGTACAGATCCACGCTCCGTGAAGAGGCCCAGAGAGAGTTTTCCGTCAAGTCCATTGAAGACGATTACGAAACCATGGACTGGTTCAACAACTTTTTGGAAAAGTTCTGGTACTTTTTGGAACCCTCGATTTCCCAGATTGTATGTGAGCAGGCCAATCCTATTTTGGCTGCTTCCCCTGCCCCTGCGTTTATCAAGGCCTTGTGGATTGATAGTTTCACTGCAGGAACCAAGCCTTTCCGTATTGATAAGGTGAAGACTTTGTATGGGACCAACGACGATATTGTTGTCATGGATTGGGGTTTTTCGTTCACTCCAAACACTATAGTTGATTCCACTGCTAAGCAAATGAAGAACTCTGTTAACCAAACCACCGTTGTCAAGATGAACTTGTTTGGTATCACGATTCCTGTGGCCGTTTCCGATGTTTCCTTTAAAGCCGTGGCCAGAATCAGAATGAGAATGATGACTTCTTTCCCCCACGTTGAGACTGTCAATGTTTCCCTCTTGGAAGCTCCACAGTTTGATTTCAACTGTAAGATTGCCGGTAATTCCATTTTCAACTGGGAAGTGTTGGGGTTCCCAGGATTGTACCCTTTTATTAACGAGATGACCAAGAAGTACGTGGGAGCGATGATCTACTCGCCGCTCTCTTTCCAATTGAATCTCCAGCAAATCCTCGCTGGGTACGCCATGGACTCTGCGGTCGGTGTTTTGGCCATTCTGGTGAAATCCGCCAGAGGATTGAGGGGAAGCACTGCTATAGGCAACACGATTGACCCGTACGTGACGTTTGGGTTCAAGAGCGTTGTTTTGGCGAAAACCACCGTCAAGCAGAACACCACCAAGCCTGTTTGGGACGAGGTTTTCTACATTCCTGTCAAGTCTTTATCGGAACCTATGAACATTGGAGTCATTGACTTTAATGATTTCCGCAAGGACAGACCAATCGGGACGATTCAGTTCGACTTGGAAACCATGTTGGAACAAGAGAAACAACCTACTATCACTGCACCTATCATCAAGAACAACAAGCCTGTTGGGGAATTACAATTCGGCTTACAGTACTACAAGACCTTGGAACCAGTTACCCAATTGGACGGTGCAGTTACTCCACCTCCTGACTTGAACACCGGTATAGCCCGTATCGAATTGGCCGAAGCAAGACACTTGAAAACAGGCGACGAAAAGGGCGCCACCTCGTACGCGGAATTATACGTTGGAAGCAAGTTGTACATCACCACGCCTACTCAAAAGAACACCAACAACCCATCGTGGGCCGTTGCTCACGAACAAATCATCCATGACCGGTCCAAGACCAAGGTCAAGATTGTGGTTAAGGATAGCTCGGGTAAGGCGATTGGCCAGATTAACAAGCGCTTGAACGACTTTATCGACGCTAGCAAGGTGGAACAGCCGTGGTTCCCGTTATCCAGAGGAGGAGAAGTGCGCATCAACACCAGTTGGAAACCCGTGGCCTTGCTGGACTCCAGTGGTACTGGTGGTTACACGCCACCTATTGGTACCGTGAGAATCAGTATTGAAAAGGCGGAAGACTTGCCTAATTTGGAAACCATTGGTAAGGTCGATCCGTATATTAGACTCTTGGTCAATGGTTTCGAAAGGCTGAGAACCAGAGCCTTTGATTCCACCTTGGAACCTACCTGGAACGAAGTACATTACTTTACTGTCTCCTCTCCAAACCAGAAGTTGACTGTAGAAGCCATGGATGTGGAAAACCTTGCACCCGATAGAACGTTGGGATCGTTTGACGTCAAGTTGAATCCTATTATCTCCAAGAACGAAAAGGGCGATTACATGGAACACATTGACCACGAGAAGAGAGTATCCAAGTTGATCAGCAAGAAGGGTCCAAAGGGGTCTGTTACCTACAGTTTATCCTTTTACCCTGCCTTACCTGTTATGACCTTGGAAGACATTAGGGAAGCGGAAGAGGAAAAGAAGAAGGAGGAGGAAGAAAGAGCCAAGGCAGCGGCAGAACTCGCCTTGGAAGAACAGAAGAATGGGGATAAGGCCGAGACTGCGCCTTCTGGAATGAAGGAACATACACCTAGTGTAGATAGCCAAACCAAGAAGGAGATGGCGTTAATGGAGGAAGAAGAAGATAACTCCAAGTTGAAACTCTCTTTGGACGAATTGATTGAATACACCAGCGGTGTGTTTGTGTTGGAAGTGGTGGAAGGAATCACAAAGAAGGATGACGTATACTTGCAAGTTTTCTTTGATAACCACGGGCATCACGATTACGTGACTCAGAAATTGGACAAGAAACAACTCAAGATTGGATACACCGGGGATGTGGTGATCAAGGAATTGGAATGGTCCAAGGCTCATTTCAGGCTTTCCAAGTATAAGCACTACAACAGAGCAGAAAAGGCGATAGCAGAGGCCACGATTCCTACCATGCAATTGCTTAAGAACGGGTACTACAAGCCAACCACCATTGACTTGACCGGGGCCTCGGAAGCTCACTTTAAGGTGAAGTGTGGCTGGATTCCTGTGATTTACGAAACAGGCATTCCTCCTCAGGATACCATCAACAACGCCGGGAAATTGAGCATCACTGCTAATCGTGCCGAGAGATTGATTTCCGCAGACCGGAACGGGAAATCCGATCCGTATGTGGAGTTGTACTTGGATACCGACGAGGACTTTTTCTTCAAGTCCAAGAAGATCAAGAAGACCTTGGAGCCCGAGTGGAACGAATCCACCCTGGTGGACATCTCCAACAGATGCGACTCGCGGATCAAGGTGGTTTGTATGGACTGGGACTTGGGTCCGGAAAAGGACGATTTACTCGGAATAGGGTACATCAACTTGGCCGAGGTTCCATACACGGGCCAGCCGGTGGACATTGCGGTTCCTTTGATCACAGAGGACAACGGCGATGGTGGGGTTTGCTACTTTACCTTGTCATTTAGACCGGAGTTTGTGCTTAATGTCCACGCCCATTCCGGGACGAATATCGGAGACGCATTCGGCACGGTTGGAAATGTCGGTTTGGGTGCAGGTAAGGGTGTTGTTAAGGGTGTTGGAAGTGTAGGGAAGTTTGTCAAGAAGGGGTTACATTTGGGCAAGTCGGAGAAGTAGCCTGTTTTTATCCATTCTTATTTGTGTTTTTAAGCTATGTGTGATTTTAAAAGACAGTTTATTTTATGTATATTTTTACCAATAAAAGTTGCGAAGGAGTTACGAGCTACGAACGAAGTGACTGGCTCAGTAACTATTCGATAAGTGTTTCGTTTGTTCGTAGTTCGTAGTTTTCTTTCGATAAGCGTTATTTCGATAGTATTCGTTATTTCGATAGTATTCGTTATTTCGATAGTATTTCGTATTCTAAGTATTTTAAAATACATTCTAAAACATATTCTATTCTTTCTGACTTTCAACTCTTGGTTTTCCAGTATAAATAAAAAGTAAAACGAGTGTTTATTTAAATAATAAGATTTATTTCATTTGAAAGTCTAATTTAGGTAAATAGAAGTCAATCTAAGTCAATTAATTTCTGAATCTTTAATTTTGATTTATTTTGAAAACTCTGAATCTATTTTGCAATTTCTATTTTATCAAAAATTGAACTCTGATATTTGTTGATTGTTAATTCTAAAATTTGAAATAATATCCCTCGATAATTCCTAGGAATGTATTTATAATGAGAGCAATGAATATTGAATAATGGCAATCTGAAATGAACTGTTTAAATCGGAAATAAAAAAATTATTCTCATTATCACTATTTACTTTCTTTTTTCAAAAATTTTGCAGCTTTTACAAGAAAAAAAAAAACCTAGAAAACCTTTGAATTGAGTTAAAAAAAAAATCTAACAAACTTCGGTATTAGTCTACAAAAAGAAGCTCCGATACCGGGAGTTAAACCCGGGTCTGCTCGGTGAAAGCGAACCGTGCTAGCCGTTACATTATATCGGATCAGTTGTTGATGTTGTGGAGTGGCTAGATTGACTCTTAACCGTGTGATGCTTATGTAAGACGGTGAAATGGTGCTGCCACTTCGTTATACTTAGGAAGATATGAAGTATACAGTGGAACAGTATACAATGGAACAGTATACAATGGCTTAGAGAAGAAAACTTGAAGGTTTTTTGTAGCTTTTTTTTTCCGTCACTTATAATTAGATACCTAGGTAGAAATATACCTAAGTAGAAATATACCTAAGTAGATATGAAATATGTGCAGAGACTTAGTGTTAAATTCAGATTAGTACATTTGATACAGAAATTCAATTAAGTTTGAAGCCATTCAATGTGTATGTTTTATCTGGAGTTTTCCCATTATCAGCTGTGGTTAATAGTGCTTCCAATTTCTGTAATATATTGTAGACATAGCACAGACATTGGTAGCACAGACATTGGTAGCACAGACATTCCATACAGTCTTTTAGCTTTTAATATCATAGTGCTTCCAACAAGTTCAATGAAATAAATGGACGATGGATAAAGAATAAATAAAATAAGCTGCACTAGTATTGCAAGGCTAGGATATTGGGTTTCCTAGGTATTGTAAATATTTGGAGATGCAAGTAGTAAAGAGAGATAGATAGAAGATCAGATACGAAGGTGCGAGGATACGAGGATATCTAGTCAGATAATACGAAGACAATACAAAGATACGAGGATAATTGATGGTCATATATCTACTCAGATAATACTCAGATAATAGATACTCAGATAATTAGATACTCATATACTCAGAATACTCATATACTCAGAATACTCAGAATACTCAGATAATCTACTCAGATAGATAGATGTCAGATAATACACATATACTCAGATAATACACATATACTCATATACTCATATACTCACATACTCACTTTGTGAGTATCTTCGTATCTGGTTGCGATTTGAAGCCATCAGCTTACATAACGGAAGGGAGGATATGGGAATTCTATCGATATTGTATTAACGTATTGAACTTATTGTAGTGTAATTTAGAATTGTATGTCTTATGTCTTGTATGTATGTATATCTTGTATGTATATCTTTTATCTATATCTTATATGTATACATTCCATCTCATCTCATCGCGACAGTACTAGGCATATTATAAGGCAGATAGAACAGTAGGAATCTAAATATATATGGTACTTGTAAGAATATATAGATATACTAGCATTACTCTACTATTACTTGCTATTACTCTACTTTTACTCTAATCGCTCGTACTCGTGAGTACTTCGTACTCACTCGTACTCACGGTCGTGCTCTTCTCACTCTTACTCACTTCGTTCGTAAGAGAATTAAAAATTTCCGATGAGCAAAAAAGTTCTACATCACATTCCATCATGGACGTTTCCAAACCCGTTGGGTCCGAAATCGGTAGTGTTGACTTTGGAGTGCTTCTGGACGATGAAATCAGACGCTTATCGGCCAAGCAGATCACCAACCCGGTGGTCTTTGACAACCTTGGCCATCCCATCAGCGGAGGGCTCTACGATTTAAGCTTGGGGGCGTTTTTACGAAACATCTGCCACAGCTGTGGGCTTGACGAGAAGTTCTGCCCCGGCCATTTAGGTCATATTGAGTTGCCTGTGTGTGTGTACAACCCCATGTTTTTCAACCAGTTGTATATCTTGTTGAGATCGGCGTGTTTGTATTGCCACCATTTCAGATTGGATTCTCTGGAAGTGCACGAGTTTGAATGCAAGTTGCGTTTGATCCAGTACGGCTTGCTCTTGGAGGTTTCCGACTTGGAAAACTTGCGTCCTGTAGCTGACGACGAGGACGAGGAGGATGAGGAAAACCGCAAGGTTGACCGTAAGTCCAAGGAAGCGTTATCGGAAAGACGTGAACTTTTTGTAACCAAGGCCATTTCCAAGGCCATTGCTGAAGGAAGAACCAGTGAACACGGCGTGATCACTGCTTCTGTCAGTGATGAGAGAAAGAAAACCATTTCTGCACTCTACAAGAGACTCTTGAGCAGACGTAAATGTGCCAACTGTTCGATGTTCTCTCCTTCCTTTAGAAAAGACGGGTTTGTCAAGATTTTCGAAAACGCTTTGAAGGATAAGGAAATCACCAACAACAGAGTCAAGGGTGCTTTGCGTCCCGACATGATGAAGGCTGGCGCTTCCAAGAACAACGAAAACATGCCCAACATCAAACATAAACAAGGGTCCAAGTACGTTTTATCCACGGAAATCCGTAACATCATGAGAGCGCTCTTTGAGAAGGAACAGGCGGTGCTTCAAACCGTCTTTCACTCCAGACCTTACCAAACGGAAACCGTTTCCGCAGACATTTTCTTTAGACAGGCGCTTTTGATTCCTCCCACGAGATTCAGATTGCCTTCCAAGTTGGGCGACGAGATCCACGAGAACTCGCAGAACGAGTTGTTGTCGAATATCTTGAAAACGTGTCTTCTTATTAGAGACTTGAATGACCAGATTACCTCCTTACACAGAGAAAAGATCTCTGTTGAGGAACGTAAGATTGTGTTCAACAGATTGATGAACTCGTTTGTGACTATCCAGAACGACGTGAACGCTTTTATGGACGCAACAAAGAACCAAAACGCTCCAGCAGGGAAACTTCCTACTCCTGGGATCAAACAGGCGTTGGAAAAGAAGGAAGGGTTGTTCAGAAAACACATGATGGGAAAGAGAGTGAACTATGCCGCCCGTTCGGTTATTTCTCCAGACCCTAACTTGGAAACAAATGAGATTGGGGTTCCTCCTGTTTTCGCCGTAAAATTGACGTACCCAGAGCCTGTGACCTCGCATAACGCTGCGGAATTGAGACAGGCGGTTATCAACGGGCCTGAAAAGTGGCCGGGTGCGGTCCAGGTTCAAAACGAAGATGGTTCTTTACAGTCTTTGGTTGGAATGACCTTGGAACAGAGAAAAACCATTGCCAATCAATTGTTAACTCCTTCCGGCGGAACTTCTGTAATTAACAAGAAGGTGTACAGACATATTAAGAACAAGGACGTTGTGATTATGAACCGTCAACCTACCTTACATAAGGCCTCTATGATGGGACACATGGTTCGTGTTTTGCCTGGAGAAAAGACATTGAGGTTGCATTACGCCAATACCGGTGCGTATAACGCTGATTTCGACGGGGACGAGATGAACATGCACTTCCCGCAGAACGAGAACGCACGTGCCGAGGCCATGAACCTTGCCAATACTGATTCCCAGTACCTTACTCCTACCTCAGGTGCTCCTTTAAGAGGGTTGATTCAGGATCATATCTCCGCAGGGGTCTGGTTGACCAGTAAAGACTCGTTTTTCACCAGAGAAACGTACCAGCAGTTGGTTTACGGGTGTATTAGACCGGAAGATGGACACACCACTAAGAGTAGAATCATCACTGTTCCTCCAGCAGTCTTAAAACCTCAAGCTTTATGGACTGGTAAGCAGATCATCACCACGATTCTCCTTAACATCAAACCCGAAGACGTTCCGGGAGTCAACTTGCTTTCCAAGAATAAAATCAAGAGCGATTACTGGGGTGAAGGATCTACGGAAAACGAGGTGATTTTCAAGAACGGAGAGTTGTTAAGTGGTATCTTGGATAAATCGCAGTATGGTGCTTCTCAGTTTGGTATAGTACACTCGTTGCATGAAGTGTATGGACCTTCTATCGCTGGTAAAGCTATGTCTATTCTCGGACGTCTTTTTACCAACTACAACATGATGCACGCGTTGACCTGTGGTATGGACGATTTGAGACTTACCGATGAAGGGAACAAATGGAGAAGCGATATCTTGAAGGGATCGGTTGATATCGGTAGATCTGCTGCAGCTGAAGTTACCAACCTCGAAAAGGATACCAAGAACGATAACCCTGAGTTGTTGAGAAGACTCGAGGAGATCTTGCGTGATGATAACAAGCTTGGGATTTTGGATGCAGTTACTCAGTCTAAGGTGAATACAATTACCTCGCAAGTTGTTTCCAAATGTGTTCCTGATGGAACCATGAAGAGGTTTCCTTATAACGCGATGCAATCGATGGCACTTTCCGGTGCAAAGGGTTCGAATGTGAATGTTTCCCAGATTATGTGTCTTTTAGGACAACAAGCTTTGGAAGGAAGAAGAGTTCCAGTTATGGTATCCGGAAAAACCTTACCTTCTTTTAAACCGTTTGAAACCGATGCACGTGCAGGGGGTTACATCAAGGGTAGATTTTACAGTGGAATCAGACCTCAGGAGTACTATTTCCATTGTATGGCTGGACGTGAAGGGTTGATTGATACTGCGGTCAAGACTTCCAGATCCGGGTACTTGCAGCGTTGTTTGACCAAGCAATTGGAAGGGGTCCATGTTAGTTACGATAACTCTGTTCGTGATGCAGATGGTACGTTGATCCAGTTCTTGTATGGAGGAGATGCCATTGATACCACGAAACAATCGCACATGCACGAGTTCAAGTTCTGTGCGGAAAACTATGATGCGTTATTGGCTAAGTATAATCCCGGTGAAATGACGCAGTTCTTGGATACAGAAACTGCGATTTCTTACGCTAAGAAGGTCAAGAAGGGGTTGAAGAAACAAGCGCTGGTTCCTCACTACGACCAGGTTCCTAAGAATGACCCTGTTTTGAATGTTTATAATCCGTCTAGGTACCTCGGGTCCACCTCGGAAAAGTTCCAGGAGAAATTGGACGATTTCGTGGTTAAGAACGACTCCCTCTTTGCTAAAAACAAGGAAGAGGCCAAGAACAGCGGCATGATCACCGAGAAGAAGTTCCGTGCGTTGATGCAATTGAAGTATATGCGTTCTGTGGTGAATCCCGGAGAATCTGTGGGTATTATTGCGTCTCAATCTATTGGAGAACCTTCTACTCAAATGACGTTGAATACTTTCCATTTCGCTGGTCACGGGGCGGCTAATGTCACCTTGGGTATTCCTCGTATGAGAGAAATCATCATGACCGCTTCTGCTGCGATTAAAACACCACAAATGACATTGCCTATTTTGGACGATGTCAGCGACGAAACCGCAGACTCGTTCTGTAAGTCCGTGGCTCGTGTCGTGTTGTCTGAGTTTATCGATAAGGTTGTAGTTACGGAAACCACATCCGCTTCCTCCTCTGGAAACGTGAGATCGTATAAGATCGGCTTGAGGTTCTACTCCAGAGAAGAGTACCTTAATGAGTACGACGTGAGCCTGGAGTACCTTGAGGACGTGATCACCAGCAGGTTCTTGGGCCAGTTGGAGAGCGAGATCTTCAAGGAAATCAAGAAACAGGACAAGAACGTGTCTTCTCCGAATGTCGGGGAATCCAGCGGAAAGGTGGACTTTGAGAAGTTGGCTGTAGTTAAGGATGACGAGGACGAAGAGGAGAACAAGGGTAAGCAGGCTGTTTCTTATGATGGTCCTGATGACGAGGAGATTGAAACCATGAAGAGAGGCGAGGAAACTAGTGAAGAAGAAGGCGAAGACTCTGACTCTGATTCCGATTCTGACTCTGACTCCGACGTGGAAATGAAGCCGGAAACGGAAACTGTTCGCGACATGTCTCGTGCCGCTAAGGACCGTCAAGCCGAAGTCATCACTGCTCACCGTGTAGTTACCAAATTCGACTTTGACGACGAATCCGGTGAATGGTGTGACTTTACCTTGGAAATGCACGGCTCCGATATCAAGAAGATCTTGATGGTGAACATTGTAGAAACCTTGTGTAAGAAGGTTGTTGTCCGTGAAATCCCTAGAATCGGAAGATGCTTGCATCCCGACGTGGGAACCGATGGAAAGAGAATCTTGACTACTGAAGGGGTCAACTTCCAGGCCATGTGGGAAATGGACGACTTTATCAATGTGAACAGTATCACTTCCAACGACGTGGCTGCGGTCTTGAAGACTTATGGTGTTGAGGCTGCCAGAAATACCATTGTCAATGAAATCTACAGGGTTTTCGATACCTACGGGATTTCCGTCAGTAGCCGTCATTTGGACTTGCTCGGGGACATGATGACCAGAGAGGGAACTTATTTGGCGTTTAATAGACAGGGTATGGAAAGTAGTACGAGTGCGTTTATGAAGATGTCGTACGAAACCACGTGCCAGTTCTTGACCAAGGCCGTTTTGGATGGGGAAAGAGAAGAGTTGGAGAGTCCTAGTGCGAGAATCGTCATGGGGAAGTTGAGTAATGTTGGAACTGGTAGTTTCGATGTGTTTGCGAAGATGCCGGAGATTGCGTAACTGAACAAACCGAAGGTAACTGAACAAACCGAAGGTAACTGAACAAACCGAAGGTTTGTGAAGTGATGATAAAGCGAAGTTGTTGTAAATTGAATATAGAGTTGTAAATTGAATATATGTTAGTGTATGTTAGTGTATGTTATTTAAATGTGATTATGGGAGCTACGAGCGTAGCGAGTAGTTCTTCTTAAGTTCTTCTTAAGTTTTTCTTAAGTTCTTCTTAAGTTCTTCTTAAGTTCTTCTTAAGTTCTTCTTAAGTTCTTCTTAAGTTCTTCTTTCTTAAGTTCTTCTTTCATAGGCTTAAGTTGAATTATTTTTAAGTCCTATATTGGCTGCAAAATTAATTTACCTGGTATATATATAGACATGAAAAACTGGACATTGACTGTATTTGAGTGATTAGTTTAAATTATAAATACCAGAAATTAAAGGCAAGATTCCAAAGACTGTATAAACTTCATTTCAGGTGATTGTAAAGCAAACTTCGAAAACCGAAATTCTGCAGCGAATTTAGAATTAAAATTCACAAGCCGAATGTCTGTTCAAAATAGTAATGATAGTATATGGATGCAAATTTGGGTATTATGTTTCTGGGTGTAAATTCAAAGTGTAAATTCTGGGTATTATGCTATTTCCAGGTTTTAACCAAATGAAGAAACATGATAACATGAAAAAGAATAAACAACAGTGAAGTATCAATTAAATGTTAAGTTACTACGCAATATCGTTTTATCAATTTTCATTTACGAAGTCTTGAATTATGGCTGCAAAAAAGTAAATAAAAAAAATTGTAATTGAGAGTTTTTGAAAAATAGGGGCATTCTGGGAATTGAACCCAGGGCCTCTCGCACCCAAAGCGAGAATCATACCACTAGACCAAACGCCCTTTTTTCTTGAAAAATTTGGTTTTGTGAGGCTTTTAAATGGGCTAGTTGAATAAAAGGCCCAAAGTGCAATAGAAAAGAAAACTTAGCTAGTTATAAATGTGTTCTAATAGTTATTGTTAATTATAGACTGGTCATTCGTCTTTTCTTCTGAATAAACCGTAGGTTGAAGAAAAGGTTTACTTGTTTTTAATTAATTTATTCCTTATATTTATATCTATTCACTGACTGTATACTTAAATCACCTTTTCTAGCAAATTGGGGTAACTACAAATACAGAAGAAAATGTAACAAGTTGCTTAAAATAAAAATACAATCGTTGTGTGGAAGCTATAAGAAACTATAACAAATATGCGCAATTCATTGTATTAAAATACCTAAAACCACAGTTACAAATACTTATTAAGAATATTCACATTAACTAACTATTTCAAGAGAATTCACTAAACTTCCCCTCTACGGATTCATGTAGATCTAAATTGTGTGTATGATTCATGTAGCTAAATTCATTGTACGATTCATGTGATTCTTATTGTTTGAAAATAAGGACAATGTGGTTTTTTTTTTAATTCATGATTAATCAAGAATATTGGAATCTCCAAAATATAAAACAACGGAATGTCAGATTTCATGATGAATGAGAGAAATTTAGATTGAAATCAAGCTGATTGGAAGTATTTGAGTGGATTTTGAATTAGACAAGTTGAAGGACTTTCAAAATGTCACTATGTAATTTAAATATCCCGATTCAAAATGAGTAATACAAATCGGTTGATAAAATATTCTTAAAATGTTCTTAAATATTCTTAGTATTCATAAAATATTCTTAGTATTCTTATTCATTATCATTCTCATTCATCTATTGTTCAAATACCACTTTTCAGTTTAATCATGCTCCACAGAAAGCCCCTGAAAACTAAAACTATAAATTACCATAAGAACCTCTTTTTCATTTCTTCAAGCAATAATGTCAGCAAGCAATCTTAGAAGCAACGTTGAAGAAACCAAATCGCAACCTCAAAAAGCAGACGATAAACAAGGTGACGACAAACTTAAAAACTTTCCTAAACCAGACCTCTTGCAAGGCGCCCCAAAACCTTGGGATGGGCTCAGATAATCGTTTTTATTATTCTAGTTTATATTTGAATTGATGATGTTTTGAAGAATTGTAAATCAAGTTTATTCATGATATATTCATGATAAAAATCAATCGAGCCTATTAACTTGGAAGAATAGCGCAATTATACAAATCTATATTAACCTCAAATAACATTGAACTTCTCTTCAGGTATCCAAGAAGAGTTCGACTCAACTTATGTAGCTTGCCTTAACTTATTGTATATTGAAACTTGATGTTGGTATAATAGTCCTATTCAAATATAAAGAAGTGATGTAGGACAACCAGGAATATCGTTTTTTAATATTTATGAAATTTTTCAGATTTTTCAAACAAATACAAAAATTTTTAACTTATTCATTTTTAACTTATTCATTTTTAACTTATTACTATTTCAAATTAATGCTAGTATGAGTCAGTGCATAAAATAATAAATAACTATAGTTTTTTTTAGCTACTTTGGTATAAATAACAGCTCACAGTTATATCGTCTATTTTTCCAGTTGGTGTAGAAATGGAAATGACATATTACTAAGAATATAGTTGATAGAATCTATTATCACATGGTTTTAGAAATTACGTGATTTTAGAAATTACGATTTCAGAAATTTGGTTGCGAGCCTTTTTTTGCAGCCATTTTGAAAAATTAAAAATGAGAAATTAAAAATGAGAAATTAAAATGAGAAAATAAAATTTAATAAAATCATATCAATAAAATCATATCAATTATATTATATCAGAGATTACTCTACATATTCAAACACGGATATATATTAACCATAAATAAAAGCAAACTAAAGGTCAAACTTAGATGAATTCCCAGGTGATCTTAAATCTACCAGTGGTTTGGCCACCAGTAAGTTGGCTGAAGGCAGCTCTGGAGAAGTCCAAGGAGTCGTAAGAGCAGCCTGGACAAGAGTCAGCAACAGAGACAACAACAGATCTACCTTGGTAGTGAGCTCTAAGCTTTCTTCCACAGAGTGGGTTTCTGTTAGGGTTACCGTTTGGAGTTTGTTGGTTGAATCTGGATTGACCAAGAGCAACGATGAAGTCGTTATCGTTGTTGTATTTACCACAGGCACCCAAACCGGCATCGTAGACGGTAGCGTCACCTTGGAAGGCAGCAGCCAAGGAGGAGATAGCGGTGAGTAAAGCGACAGTAGTGAATTGCATTGTAAAGGAGTGTTGGATGATGAAAAAGAAGAAGAGGAAGAAAGAGGAAGGTTTATATAGTGGAAATACTAGGAATCCCGTCTGTGTTTCAAGACTATTGTGGTTTTTGAAGGGAATGTAATAGGAGTGGAAATTGAATGAGCACAAGAAAGGAGAAGAAAAAGGAAGAAAAAAGAAGAAGAAACATAGATAAGGTAGAAATAAGAAAGATATAGATAAGTTATATGATATATAAGTTGTAAGATAGATATATATAAGTTATAAGATAGATATAGATAAAATATAGAAATAAGAACCTTGATAGAATTCATGAATCCGGAGTTTGGTCCTTTTGTGCACAAAGTTAACGAGAAGATATACGATAGTGACAGGACGTGGAGAAAATCTGCCAAGAACAGGACAGTGGTTATGCAAAGATGGGTATATTTGTAGGCTTATTAATATTTAATAATAGGCTTTGTTTTGTTTGATCGAACTTTCGCTTGATCGAATGATTTTATTGTTACTTTTCTACTTTTTTTTCTATTCATTTTTACTTCTTTTTTATTTCATATTTACTTCTTTTTTCTATTCATTTCTGCTTCTTTTTCTATTCATAAATACTTGTTTTAAGTACGAATATACTTGAAATCTCACTTCGTTCGATTTCTTCATTTTCTATACGGATACCTTCACTATTACATCACCCATTCTCTGAATCTCGCTTCGGACTTTGTGACCATTCTTCCGGACAACTCATTCAATGAAACATTACAGTGGAACTCAATTGCTTTGTGCTATACAATCACTTTCGAGAAGAGAATGCGTGTTTCCATGGAGATGCAAGCGGAGGAATAGACAAGCCACGAAGAACGAGGGGTTTCAATTACCTCTTTAGATAAGAGTACTAGATACAGTATACTATTTTAAAGAGTGTTGTAAATTGACAAGTGTTAATAATTTATATGTATACTATATGTATACTACTTATATGTATGTATACTAATTTGTATATGTTTACTACTTCTATTTACACTAAATCACTTTCCATACTAAATCACTTTATATGTAAAACATTCACGAAAAAAACTACAACGTTACGAAAACAACTCGAAATATTCTTTTCTAACCCATTGATATAAATATACCTCTTACAATACAGTATATTACTATTTATAAAAAAATCTCCTGGGGGTGAGTCGAACACCCGATCTCAAGATTACTTTGAGGTTATCATTACAGTCTCGCGCCTTAGCCAGCTTGGCCACCAAGAGAATTTCTGAAAAAATAATACGAAGAATGAGATGCATTTTGAGGTCTTGTACTTTTTAATAAAAACGGTTTGATTGCGCTGTAAATAGTTGTTTATTCACTTATATATATTTAATACACGTTCCAAGACTTTCACTCGAATATATGAATTATTTGTGTCCATATGAAGTAAAGAATATACGGAAAATCTCAAAAAACCATTCTAAATTTATTAGATAATATATAAATTCTACGAATCAAATTATGTATGGTTAGATGTATGGTCAGATATATGGTCCTGGGATTTTTAAAATACCCTGATTACTTATAGTTTAGCTAAATATACGAGCAGTTAGGTACTAATACTTTAAATAAAACCACCAAAGCTTACAAAACATATTTCTATTACAAGGAACTCGAGGTCTTTTAAATAAACTAGCTACAGGGAATTAGAATATCCTTAAAGAGAATCAATCACGCGGATCATAAGTAACAAGTTTATGTGAATAACTAGAGAACACTTGAATTAATGAAGGAATCATGTCTCAGGTAAAGAATAGATACCTAGTATTTGTCTAGGTTTAGACTTGAGACTTTAGGCTTTAGAGATTGTGAAGTTTTTCAAATTTTATTTTTTGCAGCCATTAAAAATATGAGTGAAAAATGGAAAGTAACCAATATATTTTATGTGGGTTTAAAGATAATAGATTGAAAATCCCAGAAACTTAACCTAGTAAATAAATGTATATAGATAAGATTATCACTTACATAGATTACTAGATGAGTTATTGTACTTGTAATATGCAGAATGAAGATGCTTTATACGAAATATTACAAAGAAATAAGAAAGGAAAATTAGAAATAAAATACGAAGAAATTTGGATATTATTAACTTGGATATACACCTTACCATTTTTACGTACATACAAATACTAGATATCATATAACTATGTAATATCATTTATTACTAATATGAATAACAAATGTGTAATATCCCACAGGAAAAGGCCATTCTTCAAATTATACGATTGAATGATTTCGAAAAGTACCCTTTAAAAACAATTACGAGGAGTTGTTATAAGGATAAGATTAAGAATAGAAAAGTTTCCAGGATAAAAATCTTCTTTTTTCAGTAAATGTGTTTTTCAGTAAAAGTGTTTTTTCAGTAAATGTGTTTTCAGCCAAATCATTTTTCCAGTAAATCATTTTTGCAGCCATTTTGTATGAAGATTGTAAGGAAATAAGTACGAGAGATCCGAGGATAAATTGAATAGAATAGAAAAAAAAAATTTTTATATAAATACAAATAAATGCTTTTATATAAATATAGAATACCTTAAACAATTCATTTCCAGAGCTAAATCAGTAGTTTTCCGTACTTTGTATACCTAAACAGTCTCGATCTTTCCGAACCAGGCTTATTTAGGTGCTTATTCAATAGCCGCTCCCCGCCACCTGGGCTTATACTAGCGGATGTATAGCTAACCGCAGAGGTTATAGAGAGAAGTATGGAATATAACCTTGGAATATTACCATGGAAATGAAGATCTGGTTGATATTTCAGATTTTTTTTTTTTTCACTTACATTTTTTTAATGCATAATTTTATGAAGTCCCGGTCCGCCGATACGGATATAAGTTACAAGCATACATTTGAGGGAATTCTGGTATTTCTGGTATTCTAGGAACTTGGTTTATCTATTAAGTTAATACTTGATTAAGATGATAAGAATTAAAAGTACAATATACAATAAGAATAAAATAGAGTCTAAAAAAGAATTATGATAAAAAAAATCCAAAAAAAAAACCAAAAAAAAAATCAAAAAAATCATTCAAATATCACAATGTTAACTTGATGATCCAAAATAACTCAATGTTAAATAACTCAATGATAAAAAACTTAATGATCCAAAATAATTCAATGATCCAAAATAATTCAGTGATCCAAAATTCAATTATCCAAAATAATTCAATTATCCAAAAAACTCGATTTTCCAATTCTTATCACATTAATAGTATACGATCCCTCATACTAGTTGTATCTACAAGAAAACCTAAGTAATATTCCTGCTTCTCTAATCTTTATGTATAAGATGTACCCCTCTTGTTCCACGTTAACCGCTAGGACGCACTACCCCACTCTAAGCCTCCTCTAGCTGTTATATAAGTAGAAATAAAAAGAATACTGATACTATATAACTATACTACTAAGACTATACTACTAAGACTACACTACAATCTGGATACGTGATAATTATAAATAGCATAACGAACCTGGATATTAAAAGTGCAAATTCAAAAATTCAACCTAATTCAGAAATTCGCAGCCAATAAAACAGAAATTCGCAGCCATTTAATACAGAAATTATAAGATACTCAGAAGATATACAATCACTTATCCAAGATATTCACATCTAACTAAGATAAAACGATTAAGAAATTCATAAGATACTCAGAGATAAAACATACTAAGTGATTCATAAGACTTATAAAGCATAAGACTTAAAACACTCAGACTCATAAAACCTCAGACTCATCTCATAAGATACTCACATCAACTGACCCAACAAATACTAATATCCAAGATATATAATCCGAGATAAAATACTCACCTATTCCTATCTTAAACTCATTTTTGAATCTTCATAGGATACTAATCTTATCCTTAAAAAAGACCCGAAGGAATAGTAAGGAAGATAGGAATATCAGATTCACAACTAAGAGAATTACTAAGATACTCATACTAAGAGAATAAGATAATCATACTAAGAGAATCATACTTAGATAGTCACTAAGAGAATAACTAAGATAATCACTCCATATCTACTAAGATACTCACTTAATATCTTCACTATCTAAGATACTCACTTATCTTCGATTTGCACCCAAAAAAGATTACCCATAAATTCTCGTACAGATATCTAAGATATTTTAGACTTAGATAGTACGCATATAAGGACTAGGATACATCTAGGATACTCACTGGAAAGTTATATCTAGGATATTCATACTAGGAATCTTTTTTCTAGATACTCACTGGAAAATTAGAACTAGGATATTAGGAAACTTTTTTCTATAAGATATTAGGAAACTTTTTTCTATAATTAGGAAACTTTTTTCTAAGATACTCACTTCGTTCGTATCTATCTACTAACTAGATACTCACTTCGTTCGTATCTTCAATCTCAAATACTCGCTTCGCTCGTATTTTCGATGAAACGCGCCATCTTCCCCGAAACCTACAATGAATCCACCACCATCATCTACACCATTGCCTCGTCCATGATCTGGATCATGATTCCCGGCCTCGCGTTCCTCTACTCCGGTCTCGCTCGCCGTAAATCCGCGCTCTCCCTCATCTGGATCTGTTTCGTCTCCTCCTTTATCGGGGTCTTCCAATGGTACTTCTGGGGCTATTCCCTTGCATTTTCTCCTCTGAATAACCCGTTTATAGGAAACCTCCACTACTTTGGGTTTAAAAACTTGCTTGGAAAGTCCGGACAGAACGATTATCCCCAAATCGCATTTGCTTTGTTCCAAATGCAGTTTCTCATGGTTACGCTCGCTATATTAGGCGGAGCATGTATTGCCGAAAGAGGAAGGTTTCTTCCCCTGATGGTGTTTCTTTTCTGCTGGGCTACTGTAGTATACTGCCCCGTAGTGTACTGGGTATGGGGAAGCGGCTGGTCTTCGCTGTGGAAGGGAGGAGCCTTGGATTATGCTGGAGGAGGACCCGTGGAAATTCTCTCGGGAATATCGGCGGTAGTGGTTAGTTATTTTCTCGGAAAAAGAAACGAAACTTTGATGGTCAATTATAGACCTCATAATACTAGTTCGATTTTCTTAGGGACGTCGTTGTTATATATCGGCTGGTTATTTTTTAACGGTTTTTCTGCGGGTAATTCTTCGCTAAAAGTTCCTTATTCCATGATGAATACACATATCTGTGGAGCTTTTGGCGCCTTCACGTGGCTTCTTGTGGATTTCCGGTTGCAAAATAAATGGTCCATGGTAGCAGCGTGTTCTGGGTGTATTTCCGGGCTAGTTGCAGCCACTCCGTCCTCGGGAGTTATTCCTCTTTGGGGTTCTGTTGTTTTAGGAATCGCAGCAGGTGCAATTTGCAACTTTCTGACTAAAATTAAACACGTTTGTGGTATAGACGATTCCTTGGATGTGCTTGCTGAGCATGGAGTTGCTGGGGTTATAGGGTTGCTAGGAAATGCGTTTTTCGGGTCCTCGGCTGTTATAGGGTATGATGGAGTTACTAATCATAATGGAGGGTGGATAGACCATAATTGGAAACAGTTGTATGTCCAGGTAGTTTATATTCTCGCTACTATAGGGTATTCCGCAGTGGTTACTGCGATTTTATGTTTCCTGATAGATAAAATCCCAGGTCTTCATTTGAGAATAGATTACGAGGCGGAAGAGAGGGGAGTGGATGAGGACCAGATCGGGGAATTTGCGTATGATTACGTGGAAATTAGAAGAGATTGGGAGGATTGGGGGCTGAGTTTGGGGACGGAGAAGACGAAGGAGAAAATGAGTGAAATAAGTACGAGTGAAAGAACTGTGAGCGGAGCGAATAGTTCTTGAGTTCCTTAATATTTCCTTAATATTTCCTTAATATTTCCTTAATAGCTATTTAATAGTTACTTAATATTTCCTTAATAGTTCTTGAATACTTGAATACGTTAATTGTTTAATTCTTGTGTAGCTCTTGAAGACTTAATTCCTGAACACTTTAATTGCTTAATAATTTTTGTTTAATACTGTTAGACTGTATACCTGGTATTTTTATGTTCACACTTTTTTTTTTGTTTTTTTTTTCGTTTTCGCATTTTGCAGCCATTTCAAAATTTAAAATAAATAAATAAATAAAACATAAAATAAATAAATAAAACATAAAATAAATAAGTAAAACAAAATAAATTAAATAAAAGGAAAATGAAATCCTGGGAAACTCTTCTGGATATCTCTATGTTTTATCTACAAAAACAATAAACTATTCATGAATACTCATCCTATAAATCCACTTCTAAAAGTTAAGTAGTATTTTCTTAAAACCAACGAACGAATTTTAAGTAATTAGTTATGACAATTTCAAACTTTATGCTCTATATTTTTGAGATTTTTGAAATTGACGTTTTAAGGAGTTTTTTCTATTTATACGAAAATGAGGTTAAAATTGTTATCATATAACTGATATATGTGGTTTAAGTACTTAGCATGAAGCAAATACTAATATCAAGAAATAAAGATATTTAAGATATATAAGAATGTTTAAGATATTTAAGATATTTAGGTATTTAAGACATTTAATAAAGTCACGTGACATAGAAAGCCCTACTAATATACCGATACCACATTCTCTTTTCCTTTATCCTTTCTTATCTTTTCCTTTCTTATTCTTTTTCCTTTCTTATACAATAACTAGAACCACACTATAACTAAAGTTTATGACTTTCATAATCCACAAATATCCTTGGTGAAGTTTTTGCAGCCAAAAGAAAATACAAAATATGAATTGTTTGATTGAAAGCACTGAAAAGATACTGGAAAGTAAAATAACTATACTAACTATATATACCACGGATCTTATGAACATTAAAAGTGCAATAGTAAAGTACGGAGTTAAAAAGATCCAGAGTGCAATAATAAACATACAGTTAAAACATCCAAAGTGCAATATTTAACATATTGCTTAAAACATCTTAAAAGCAATAGTTAATATAAATCGGAATTAAAAAGGGCCAACTGTAAATTCAACACGGAGTTAATAACATCCGAACTGCAATAATAAAAATATAAAATTTTTAAAATACCCTTACTGCAATAGTAAAAATAAAACGGATATAAGAACATCTTCACTGCAATAATAAACATTTTATATACGGATATGAATATATCATACCCATTACATAGAGAATAATCGAGCGGAAGAATCGATTCTCGATTCACCATCCTCATGAGAATCTTAATAACTAACAGGTGGATTGTGATTGCACCGATTGACCACACCAGATAACATAACCACCTCAACAGCAAGCTTAGATAGAGCAATCTAAAGATTATACATAACCTTGCTTGTTTAATGGTAGTGGTTAGTAGAAGGTGGATTTCTTATGCAGTCGGTGGTCTAGAGTATAGATATTACATAGAGTAGATATTACATAGGGTATAGATATTACATAGAGTAGATATTACATGGTATAGTAATATATGATAGATAGAATGTGACATATAATAGGAAGTATCCAATGTGGAAACACCACCATAAAAACCACCATATGATTACCACTTTACCTTTATACTTTATATGCATCGTAACGGTTCTAGATTTAATAATCGGCCATTTATTCCCGATACCTCCGAGATTTCTCAATTTGTGACGTTTTTAAAAATATGTGGTTAATTTTTTTTGTCCGGGTAATATTTACAATCCGGGGATGGGGTAAGAAAACATCCAAAGTGCAATAGAGTCTACAGATATGAGTAGTAATATTCACCAGGAAGATTAATAGATACATAATAGACATAACAAACATAACAAACAAGATAGCATATTTAAACATACTCAAACCAAACTCGCTTCGCTCGTTTGGTTCGCTCGTTTGGTTGGTTAAATATTATAAGCCGATATACCAAAACACACCAAAAAACAAACCTTAAACGCCATCTTATCAAACACCAAACTCTTCACCTCTAATCTCTTACCCACCCCTGCCAATGCATTCCAAGGAATACTAACCACATTTCTTGCTTCCAAAAAGGACAACACCAAGTACACGTTGAGCAAGACGAGGGAGATGAAAACGGACATCTTCCCCACCACCAAGCCCGCCAAAAGGCCCGAGACGGAGCCTAGGGTCATTTCCCTGTAGGTGGGATTTCTGGGAAGGGCTGGATTGGGGATGGCGAGACCTTGTTCCAGACGTTTTGGGTAGTCAAGGGGCGAGTCGTTGAGGAGCGGGGGTGCCAAAAAGGGAAGTCCTAGAAGGAGTAGGTAGGAGTAGCGGCCCAAAGAAGGTTTGAGATTGTTCGATACACCGAAGGTGGAGACACCGGTGGATACACCGAAGGATCTGAATTTGGATACGCCGGATACACCGAAGGTGCCGAATTTAGACACACCGAAGGATCTGGCTGGTAGTGATTTCGCTGGTAGTTTGCTTGGACGGATTAGGCGGAGCATCTTCTTGTGTTACCTGTTTTCAGTTCTTTGGTCTTCGTTGCTTCTTACACAAGCACGTCGTGCCGCACACACCCTTCTTTTCTTTTTACGCGCATGCTGGTGAATTAACCGCGTCAGTATATAAGAAGAGAAGAAGAACAGGATAGAAGTGAAGAGAATAACATGAGTGGAAATGGAAATTTAAATGGAAATGGCGTAAGACATTTCAATGAAAGTGTTAATACTACTGGAAATGTCACTAGCAATGTCAATGTCAATACTTTTTCATTATCACCCTCCTTCCATGTTACCTCCTACTCCTCCCTTCAATCCCTTCAATCGCTTCCTAACATCAAGATCCTCATAAACTGCGGAAACACGAGCAAATTCCTTGAACATCTCCAAAGTACTGCCATTTCCAGTGACGTGCTCGTGCTAAGTCTCGACCCCGGGTTTGACGCGACAAACGATTGTCGCGACTTTGTCAAGCACTATAATAAAATCTTGCAGCATTACTTGACGCACTTTTATATGCACAACCCGGCGGCTCCGCGGCTCATCCGGGCACTCCCGCTAAATGCCGAGCTCGCCATCTCTTCCCCGATTTTAACGGGCAATTTGAAAACCCATTTTTTCACTTTAACAAGACTATTTCGCTTGTTTAGGCTGGTAAACATGCTGAGCGAGGTTTTGGTGGTGAGCGAGGACGGAAAGAACAGTTTATCCACGGGTTTATGTGTAGCGTATTTGATGGATTTATACGGGTTTAACATGGAAATTGCAATGGAAAGAGTCCAGGAAGTGGCTAATGTTGGGTTTAATTGTAGGTATTATGAGGATTTGTTGATTGTGGAGTGTTTAAGGGGGTTTGGGAGGGAGAATGTGGGGAAGTTAGGGGGAAGAGAGAGGAAGAGATCAAGCGAGCGAGAATCAAACGAGCTAGAATCAAACGAGCGGAGCGAGTTTGATATAACCTCTTCAAACGAGCGTAGCTCGTTTGATTTTAAGCCTGAAAATTCCAATAAAACAAATTACCCCCCAAATTTCCCACCCCCTTATAAAACAGAAAACCCCCCAAATTCACAACCCCCTTTTTCCACAAATTTTGCAGCCAATCAAAATGGAAATTATGGAAATTCCAATTACCATGGAAATCCCAATTACCACGGAAATAACTACCACTCCTTCAAAAGAAGAAAGGGGTTCCAGAAAATGGAGCAGGTGAGATGATTATGTATTATGTGTATTGTAGATGTATTTGTAAGGAATAAAGTGTATTAGTATGAATGTTGTAGTATGAGTATTGTAGTACTAGTATTGTATTTTATTAATATTGTAGTATATCCCTATAACTTGAATCCCTAAAAGGCCCGAACTGCAAAAAAGCCAAACTTCAAAAAGGCCCGAACTTCAGTAACAGAAAAAAGGCCCGAACTTCAACATATGTAAAGGCCCTAACTTCAATAGTATTAAAAAGATCCGAACTTCAACGTATAAGGAAAGGCCCAAACTTCAACAGTGTCTTTAAAGACCCGAAGTTCAAGATTGACTAGTGATTATTAACTAGTAGTTCTAGTTCTTAACTAGTAGCTAAGTAGTAGTAGATGTATGCTTTAATTTAAGTAAGAATTGTTATATATCTGCTCATATTCTGATATTCTCATTATTTTCATTTTCATATTTTTATTTTTATTATTGCTTGATTTATTTCCGGGGTAAATATGACCGGTATTAATGGGACGAGAATAGAGAGAGAGAAGCTCCGAGCAAAGCGAGGAGCTTCTTAGTATGTTTGAGCTACAAGCGTAGCTTGTAGCTCTTCTTAAACTACAAGCTACAAGCTACGCTTGTAGCTTAAACTACTCACTACTCGCTACGCTCGTAGTTCGTAGTTCGTAGTTCGCAGCTCCTCGGATCTCCTCGCTTCGCTCGGAGCTCGGAACTTCCGGACAACACGCGTACAAAACAAATTCTCGAAATACCAAGCAAATTCAAATTCAATTCAAATTCAATTCAAATTCAAATTCACAAGAACCGAGTTAAGGGTGTCACGATTATACGAGTATACGACCGATTAAGGACATTTCCGAATAAGATTAATAAACTTCTTTGATACTTGTTATTCGAGAATCAAATAAGAAAGGGAATATTCGAAGCTTATTAAGTTGATTATAAGTTAATTAGTACTTACTTAGTACTTAATACTTACTTAATACTTACAAGTTACTACTTTCTTTATCTACGTGAATAATACTCGGATATCAGATTTACGGATAACTGTTAACTGATTTTATTCAAATTAAGAAGATCCTGAAATTCATAGTGATACTAATTCACTAAATTTAATTATAAACTAACTAAATTTCGGAATTACAGGAATTTCCATTCCCTGATTTAACCACTAAGGTGATTTTAAAGAAACAAGTAAATTTACGAAACTACTAAAGTTACGAAAGTTATTTAAAGAAACTGCTTACGAATTTAAAAAGTAAGGGATTTAAAAGAAGTTAAATCCACTAAATTACAAAAAAATTCACTAAATTTACCATATTAAACTAATTAAATTTACAAGTTTTAAATTTAGCAAAATAACGAAAAATCTAAATTCACTAAATTTACAAATCCAAATTAAATTCACTAAATTTACGAAACCACTAAATTTACTGAGTAACTAGTAAACTTGGTAATTTAAACGAAACTAAATCCACTAAATTCACACCAAACTTCATTTACTAAGTGAATTTAAACAAACTAAATTTACAATTAAATTTAAACAAAAGAAGTAAATTTAAAGGAAAACTAAATTTACTCGTAAATTCATAAAAACGAAAACTAACTAAATTAAGTGAATTTAAATTTAGTAAATTTAAACCAAACCAAAAATTTCCCAAGTGAATTTGAAATTAAAAACTAAAACCAAATAAATTCGTAAATTTACTAAATTTACTAAATTTCAACCAAAACCAATCCAAATTTACTCGTGAATTTATAAAAAAACCACCAAATTTAGTAAATTTCAACTAAATTCGTAAATTTAAAAAAACGAAACTAAATTTACTCGTGAATTTAAAAAAAAACCATTAAATCCACTAAATTCACTACGAATTTAATCAAAAAACCAACCCAAAACCCAACTAAATTTACTACGTAAGTTTAAGAAAACCAAACCAAATTTCCTAAGTGAATTTCAACCAAAACCCAACTAAATTTACTTTGTAAATTTAAAAATACGAAACACATTAAATTTACTACGTAAATTTAAAAAAAATCAACTAAATTCCAACCAAAACCCAACTAAATTTACTACGTAAATTTAGCAAAATCATACACGAGTAAATTTACCAAATCCACCATGCTCCCGTTCTTCCTCCTTGGAATCTCCTTCCACCTCCTCTACCTCTGGTCGATCTTCGACATCTACTTCGTGCTGCCTTTAACCCACGGGATGAAACACCACAAATCCACTTCCTCCCCTCCAGCAGAACGTCTCTTCCTTATAGTAGGCGATGGTCTTCGAGCGGATAAAACGTTTCAGGAATTAACCCATAACGGGAAGAAAACGTACCTTGCTCCTTATCTCCGCTCCCTAGTACTTAACAACGCTACTTATGGTATTTCTAATACTAGAATGCCCACGGAATCCCGGCCCGGCCACGTAGCCATGATAGCCGGATTCTACGAAGACGTTTCCGCTGTAACCAAAGGATGGAAGGAAAACCCCGTAGACTTTGATTCTTTCTTTAATCAACTGAAACATACGTATTCGTTCGGATCTCCGGATATTCTTCCTATGTTTGCTTACGGAAAAGGCGTAGTACCGGGTAGAATCGATGTTTGTATGTACGGCCATGAATTTGAGGATTTTACGCAAAACTCAATTGACCTCGATTCGTATGTTTTTTCGCATTTTAGAAATCTCATGGAGGATTCAAAAACTAATAAAACCCTTTATAATGAACTTATACAGCCTGGAAACGTTTTCTTTCTTCATCTTTTAGGTCCAGATACAGCAGGACATGCTTATAGGCCTTATTCCGCGGAATACTACGAGAATATAAAGTATATAGATGACCAACTTTCACAACTTATACCGGAAATCAACGAGTTCTTTGGAGAAAAGTCGGCGTTTGTGTTTACGGCCGATCACGGGATGTCGGATTTCGGGTCTCATGGCGATGGACATCCGAATAATACAAGAACTCCGTTGATAGCTTGGGGGGCGGGTATAAAGAAGCCTATAGAGCTTTCCCTGTTAAATACCGAGGAGTATAATACTCAAATTACTTTACAGGATCCTCTTAATTCCGGTTTTGAATCTAATTACTTTGATACCTGGGATTTCGACCATTTATCTCGAAACGACGTTAAACAGGCGGATATAGCTCCGCTTATGGCTTACCTTATAGGCGCTAATTACCCCTCTAACTCCGTAGGACAACTTCCTTTGGCGTATTTGGATGCAAGTCCGAAAGAAAAGGTGAATGCGCTTTATAAAAATGCCCTAGGAATCGTAGAACAGTATAAAGTGAAGGAAGCGGAAGTTGAAAAGAATCAACTCAGGTTTAAGCCGTATTCCCCGTTTAAGGAGAAGGCAGTAGATGTTTATGTGAAGGAAATTGAGGGGATTATAAGGAAAATGGAGGAGTTGGATTTAAAGAATTCAAAAAAGTCTGAAAAGTCTGAAATTTCTGGCGAAATTTCTAAAAACTCCGAAACCTCCGAAATTTCTGACGAAATTTCGGAGCTCTCTCTCCACGCAATCCACCTCTCCCAAACCCTCATAACCTCTGCTCTCGACGGATTAATCTACTTACAAACATACAACTGGTTTCTTTTAAGAGGAATTGTTACTTTGGGTTTCTGGGGTTGGATAGTTTATGCGTTTGGGGTTTTTCTTAGGGAGTTCGTAAAGCCGAGTAAGAACCTGAGCGAGAACCTGAGCGTTAGCGAAGGTTCTAGCGAGGGTTCGCAAGATTTTACTGATATTAGTGATATTTCTAAAGATACTGATTCCAAAAATGACAAAACTGATGACGCAAATTTTGACACAATTGACACAAAAAATGACACAAAAAATGACAAAAATGACACATTTGGGAAATCCAGTGGAATCCAAAACGGAAAAGTTTTCAACAGAAAAAGAAGCGAAAAGGGTGAAAATGAAGAAAAGGAAGAAAATAGTATCCAGAAAAGTCCCAAAAAGGAAGTAAACTTCCTTTTTTTGGCATTTTCCCTCCTTTCCTTCTCCCTTTTCTCCCTCCTATTCTACCAAAACTCCCCCCTTAACTACTACATGTACACGGCCTTCCCTTTATTCTTCTGGTACTCGATTTTCCGCGACTTTCCCGACTTTCTCGCTGGAATTGATACGTTTTTCTACGGAGTTTCCTTCCAAACGAAATCCTTTATAGTTATTTCCTTTCTCGCTATGTATGAAGGAATAGTCTACGGCTTTTTCGAACGTGCCGTGTTCTCCGTTCTCTTCTTGTGTATCGGAGTTTATCCTTTTTTTACTCGAGTTTCCGTTTTAGAGAAAATCTCGTGGTTAGTGAGTTGTTTAGGAATGTGTATTTTCACGAATTTGGACCCTGTGAAAACGGAAAGTTTGACTTTGATCAATTCCGGGGCGGTTTCTGCGTTTCTCGTGGGTTTAGCGGGTTTTTATTCCGTTTCTTCACGTGCTGATTTTCCCCAAAAAGTGATAATTTCTCTCCAATTGGCTGCAATTCCTGCGATTCTTTACGCTACGAATGTTTCTGCGATTTCCCTTCAAGCGAGAACAGGTTTACCAAAAATTTCCCAGGTTTTAGGATGGGTTATTTTCCTAGTATCACTATTAGTTTTACCTGTATTTCACGGAATTTACTCTTCTACCGATTATAAACTCCGTCTTTTGATTATTTATTTAACGTTTGTTCCTACATTTGTGATTTTAACCATTTCGTTTGAGATTTTCTTTTACGTTGGATTTTCGTTAATTCTTCTTCAATGGATGAATATCGAAAAACAATTGAAGTTTTCTCGGAAGGAAATTGAAAAAGAACTTGTTAAAGGGAATCTTCCTAAAGGGTACTACCTTCAGATTATTAGGATTTCCATTATTGGCTTTTTCTTTTTACAATTGGCGTTTTTTGGAACAGGAAATATCTCCTCGATTTCCTCGTTTTCACTTGATTCGGTATATAGACTTCTTCCGATCTTTGATCCGTTTCCTATGGGCGCACTTCTCATGCTTAAGCTTATTATTCCGTATATTCTTCTTTCCACGTGTCTAGGGTTACTTAGTTATACTTTGGAGATTAAAAAGTATACGATTAGTACGTTGATTATTTCCACTAGTGACTTTGTTTCTTTGAACTTTTTCTTCTTGGTAAGGACAGAGGGAAGTTGGTTGGATATAGGAGTGAGTATTTCGAATTATTGTTTGGCGATTATGTCGAGTTTGTTTATGTTGTTGTTGGAGGTTTTTAGTGGGGTTGCGTTGAGGGGAGTAAAACCGAGCGAAGCGAGGTTCGAAGATACGAGCGTAGCGAGAATCTGAGTAGATACGAGGAAACGAGGAAACGAGCGAAGCGAGTTTCTGAGTATTCTTTATAATATTCTTTATACTAGGACTCTTGATCTTAACTATTGAAGTTCGGGCCTTTTCTGATCTTAACTATTGAAGTTTGGATGTTTTCTAAAATCTGGATTTTTTCTGAAGTTCGGGCCTTTTGATCTTAACTATTGAAGTTTGGATGTTTTCTGAAGTTTGGATGTTTTCTGAAGTTTGGATTTTTCTGAAGTTTGGATTTTTCTGAAGTTCGGGCCTTTTTTGATATCTGAATTTTTTGAAGTTTGGATTTTTTGAGTCCTGGTAATATAACTAATTTATTAGTTATATTCCTAGTTATCCTAGTTATCCTAGTTATCCTAGTTATCCTAGTTATCCTAGATGACTAATTTTTAAATGACTTGATCAATTCGTCGTTTTTGACTGAAGAAATCAGGGGATTTGTAAAAATAGAAGAAATAGAAGAAATAGTAAGGAAGTTGTAAGTTTATAAGTTTGTAGTAGGTTGTAAGATTTTTAGGAAATCTAGGAAATCTAGGAAGATTTTTTTATATTTTTTAAATCTAGCTTGCTACTTTTAAATCAGTTTATATGAAATAGTTATAAAAAAGGTAATAATCTATAGCAATTTAGTTGAAATAAAATACTTGTTATAATGTTAATTAATTGAGGAAAAAGTATGATATATAATCTCATGGTGGTACGCTCGTATATGGATTATGTTATTGCTCTTGTATTCGTTACTTTCATTCTATTTATTACATATTATATGAAAATCATAAAATGAAAGATAAATGAATTTAAGAAGTTCTTTATAAATTTTATATACTATCCATACAATTTGCAACAATTTGCAGCAATTTTCAACAATTTTGCAACAATTGATTAAAAAAAGACTGAAGTTAAAAAAAAATACTAGTAAATAAATATACCACGCTTTTGGAAAGTTTAATATGGTACCGGTTGTAATTTTAAGTATTTTATGGGTATAGTACCTAGGAATCTAACTAGTAACTTCTTTGTAAATCTAGTAAATCTATAATGAATAATATCGCTATTTCTAGTTGTACTTGAAACATCATTTGTAAAACGCTTAGTACATTTTCTAAACATGTAAGTAATTGTCCTGAAATAAATTAGAGATAATATAGAATATTCTTTCTAGTAAGCTCGAATAAATAACGAATGTAGAATATTAGAAATAGCAAGAAAAAGAAATACTAAAAATGTTATCCAAATATAACTAAAGAAGTTTTCTTGTAAATAGATCCGAAAATACTCAAAATATCCATGTTCCGGAGAATTTACGATAATTTTTCGTTATAAATACCACGTTGCATTTTTTCTTGTCAATTCTTTTCTGAAACTTCCTATTGTTCTTTAAATCTGAAACTTTTTGTTCTTATAAATCTGAAACATTCGATCTTAATTCCCACATGAAATTTCAAGAACGTTAAATCGAGTATTGTAAAGCTGTAATCTCGTGATATTTACTTTATATTTATAATCTGTATTAATTTCTAATTATAAAACCTTAATATAAAACCTAATTTTGCAACCTAATTTTGCAACCTTATTTTAATTTCAAATAATGCTGCAATTTTCCACTTACAATTCCAGAATATATACAAATTATCTAAATAGTTTTTACCTTTTCTTTTTTTAAAATATTTTGCAGCCATTATTTTATCCATTTTCATATTTTTTCAGGAAATTTACATGTTAGAAATCTGGAAATTCCTTATTAGTAACTTTTAGTAATTTCGTCTAGACCTGTTTTATTACCAGTTTTACTGTGTATAAAATACTAAATAATGAGAATAATATCATTGTAAAGAAGATAACAAGTAATAAAGTAATAAATTTCCTATCTTCAATTTTTTTATCTATTATATTCATAAGTTTATTGTTTTTACATCAGATCATTCATATGGTAAAGTAAGAAGGTAAGAAAGTAAAGTAAGAAAGTAAGAAAGTAAGAAAGTAAGAAAGTAAGAAAGTAAGAAAGTAAGAAAGTAAGAAAGTAAGAAAGTAAGAAAGTAAGAAAGTAAGAAAGTAAGAAAGTAAGAAAGTAAGAAAGTAAGAAAGTAAGAAAGTAAGAAAGTAAAGTAATAAAGTAATAAAGTAAAGTAATAAAGTAATAAAGTAAATGATAATCACATGTAATCACATATTTATACTAGCCACATGTTTATACTATCACGTTTATACTATCACGTTTATACTATCACAAGTATATCACAGTATACAACTTCCGGTAAAATGCATGAAACAATGAAAATAAGAATGTCTTGGCTCGATTCTTACAAGTATGTAATAGTCAGAAAATCACAAAAAATAGGAAAGGAGCGTAGTATATGAAAAATATATGAAATATATAAGATGCAAATACATGAAAAATATATGAAAAAACATGAGGTATGTAAGTGAAAGAACTAGAATTTCATTAATGAAAATAACAGTAAGTACGAGAATTGAGCGAAGCTTAATTCTCGTTCATAACTAAGTAATTTCGCTACGCTCAATTACTAAGTAATTCGCTTCGCTCATTACTTAGTACGCCCTAAACGAATAAAAATCCACCTCGCCCGAAGAAACCGGAGTCGTGTTATCCTGCAAATAATTCCCAAACTTAAAATAAACAGGAGTATTAGCCCAACTATCATCGAAAGAAAACGTCTTGGAAACCCCATTAACACTAAAAGTAGCCTGGTTTCCATTTTGAGTAAAAGTGTAGCTGAACTTTTCACCCAAAGCTTGCTTAGCAAAACGAGTATTAACCTCGGCTTGGCCCAAAACGTGGTTCTTGTGACGGTACCCGATGTTTCCGTTCTCGAAGTTGATTTCAAGAGCCTCGGATCCGTGGTTATTCCCGTGGATTTGCCCAATAACAATGTTCTTGGAGCTAGGAAGCTTGTTCACAGCAAGAGTAGCAGTAAAGCTATGAGAACCAGAACCAAAAGTCCACTGCTGGTTTTCACGGAATTCACAACGTGGATAATGAGAATTTGGAGAATGAGCACCATCGGACTTGACAAACATGGAAATGGCGTTTTTAGAAGCGTCGTAGTAAAAGTTCTCAGAGGCAAAAGTGGCAAGTTCTTGACCACGGACTTGTTTAAAAGATCCTCCGTTTCCAACAACAGGAAGTTGCAAAGTTAAAGAGGACAAGTCGAACTTGGAACCGGGAGCAGTGTATGCTCTAGCAGAAAGAGACACTTCTTCTGGAATGGCAGCGGCCTGGGAAAGAGCAGCTAAGGAAAGTAAGTAAGCAAAGTGCATGGTAAGTAACGAGTGGATTGAGTTTGGTTTTTTTAATTTAGCAGAATCTCCTCTTTATATAGTAAGTCTGTCAAAACTTCAAATGTAACATTACTTCGTATAAGCCATTTTTGAGACACATTCCAATATCTTGCACGGTTACTGGCGGCTCTCGCTTTGGTAATTTATTTGCTCGAGGTGTATTCACTAATCTGCTCCGATCTCCATTCCTATTTCCGTTTTTCCGCTGTTCTCCTACAATTAGATTACACAAGTCATGGAATGACAGACGGGTTTCTTCTAGAATTGCCGAAATAAAAAGAAGAAACAAGAAACAAGAAACAAAAAGCTCCGAAACAACTTAAAATAGCGGGATACTAAAATAGTGCAGCGAATTATTTTCGGACCTTTCTGGACCGAGGTTCGAAGTTTAACACTGATATACAAGATAGCAATTAACGGGTTATAAGCTTACTGGGATCTTCCTATAGATTTTTGTAGATGGGATGTTTGTAGTAGAGAAGTTTGATTGTGTAAAAGTATTGTATAATATTTATTGTATAATATTTGCTTGTAAAATTAATTGTTTTAACAATTAATTTAAAACAATTTATTGTTTGAAGTATCCATTAGTCTAAATACATTAACAATTTTTAAAGTATCCATTAGTCTGGAATGTTTCAGTATTTTCTAAAATATTTTAGTATCGGGAATTTAAATTTTAATACCGAGCAAAATAAATTTTACCCAAAAGGAACAAATTCAAAAGTACTACGTTGCTAGATCTAGATAATAAATACTATCGTGAGAAAAGATAATAAACATGTACGTTTCACTTTTTGCAGCCACCACAAAGAGAAGAAAAAATATTCGGTAGCGCAAAATTTTTGATGTATTTTTATTTTTCCTCCTTCTATTTTTGCAGCCAAAGGTAAATGTAGTTATGCTAGTTTTAAGTAGACCTGACAACTGCCGAGTGTTTTTGGATAGTTTATACGGACACGTTTCACTGAAAAGTGAATTGAAGAAATATGAGGATAGAGAGAAAGACGAGACAATAAAAACGATTATAAAATTCACTGAAGAAAAATAACATATCACATTCTCTTTGCCTTCTAGTTTTCCTGCAAATACGTAAGTTATAAGTACTTAACCAGATTCCCTTAGATATACCAAAGTTTAACAAGATACTTTCAATGATATATATATAACAAAGCTTATATCATTGTAGATACCTCAAAGTTATCCAAATTTACTACTGAGTGATATGGAGAATTTAGGTGAATATTGATTTTTGGTTTTTATACGAGGATAGCAAGTAATTATGAAGAAGCGTGAATTTTAATTTATTCTTGGAAGATTATTTCTTCTGGATAGGAATATTTATTTCTTCTTGATAGCCACGAGCACAGCGCTATATGCATGAGTCATAGAACCATTTCAGCATCTATATTATTGCTTTTTGAAAGTCGCATATCGAGTACTTTGAAGAATTCTTTAGATTTATTTGGAAATTTCCATATTTCTAAGCTTGAAGCAAAAATTAGAGAAATATGGTGTATAAAAACATGGAAAATCCGATGAAGAGATGATAAGATGAATAAATCTCATGTAAATTTCAAGGAAATCTCAAATTCATGATAATCTCAAATTTATGATGATCTCAAATTCATGATAATCTATTATTCTTGATAATCTCAACTTCATGATAATCTATTATTCTTGAAGGAATAACTACAAATACGAATATTCTGAAATTACTTTCAAACTTTATGACAAGTTTTCTTTCCATTTATTATAACCACTACAGTCTGAATTGTAAGTCCGTTCGTGTAACTGGGGAAGCGTATTAATTAAAGTGGGGAGAATAAAACTACAAGAGTATAACATTGATTAGGAAAATATAAAAAAATAAGACATCATATATTTGTAGAAAAGCAGATTCAAGAACTTAGTCAAGGCCGAATTCTAATAACCACTGATGATCAGATAAAAGAAGATCAGCTTGTGCAATTCCAACATTCCCGAATGTCTAAGCCATGTCAATTCTGTGGAGTATAAAAGGATAGAAAGACCCGATTAATAATACGTGATTAATAATACCCCAGGTTTACAAAGAGAACAGAAAACTAGAAAGTGTCATAAAGAGTCATAAAAGTATTTAAAAGTATAATTTCAGAAGCGATATCAGTAGAAATTTTACATATAGGTGATTTAAAACAAGTTTCCTATTAAAAGCGTCAGAAACGGTAATAGAAATCAAGATTACTATATCAGATATTTTTAGAAAACAAAGCCATTATCAGTCTCAAAGAGCCAATAAGTGTTCAAAAAATACTAAGTGATATTACCTGTTTTCAAGTAGTATCAAATATCAGTGATCAAAACATCAATAGTTATAAAGTACCAGACTATTCCATATCCTATCATAAAGTACTAAACTAGTATTATCATAACTAGTACTATCATAAAGAATCCTCATAAAATACTATTATCTTATAGTATTATCATACTAACATCCTTATAACTAGTACTCAGAAACCAGTACTTCGAGTTAACTTCAAACATACCTCATACTTAACTCATACTTTACTCACTTTACTCATACTTAACATCACTTATTTTCCACGATGAGTCAACACGTAAAAAAACCACTCAAAGTGAAAAATGACGCTGCGAACGAAAATGAAGATCCAACTCAAAGTGAACCCAACGAATCCACCATGAAACGCCACGTGCTTATGATAGACAACTATGACTCCTTCACATGGAATCTCTACCAATACCTCCACCAATCCCTGCTCTGTGGAAAAGTGGATGTTTTCCGAAACGATGAAATCACCATCGAAGCCATAACCGAACTCAATCCCGATATCATCTTCATCTCACCCGGCCCAGGCCACCCCAGCACGGACGCCGGGATCTCGCGTCTGGTGATTTCCCACTTCAAGGGCAAATTGCCCATTTTCGGTGTTTGTATGGGCCAACAGTGTATTTTCGAGGTTTTCGGCGGAAACGTGGAATTTGCTGGCGAAATCGTCCATGGAAAAACCACCACTATTTCCCACGACGGGAAGGGGATGTTTGCCGGAGTTCCTCAGTCCGTGGCTGTAACAAGGTACCACTCTTTGGCCGGAACTCACGCCACTTTACCGGAATGCTTGGAAATCACCGCCACCACGGAATCCGACCTGGCCATTATTATGGGTGTTAGACATAAGGAATACACCATTGAAGGTGTTCAGTTCCATCCGGAGTCCATTTTGACCGAATCCGGCCAGTTGATGATTGATAATATTTTATCTGTTCGTGGAGGAACTTGGGCGGAAAATACCAGTGCTAGTAAGGGAAACGGAAGTATTCTCGATACCATTTACAAACAGAGAATCGCAGATTACCAGGAAATCGAAAAACTCCCCGGGAAAAGCTTTTCGGACTTGGAAACCTCGTTAAGTCTCGGACTTGCAGAAACTCCTCTTGATTTTTACGAGAAACTCAGCGATTCCAGTAAAAACGTGATTTTGGCCGAATTCAAGCGGGCCTCGCCTTCTAAAGGAGATATAAACGTGAAAGCGCATCCAGCGGCCCAGGCTCTTGCGTATTCCCGTTGTTCTGCGGTCTCCGTGTTAACAGAACCCACCTGGTTCAAGGGAGATCTCGCTGATTTGGTTCTCGTGAGAAAAGCCGTGGCTTCGCTTGAAAATAGACCCGCTGTGCTTCGTAAGGAGTTTGTTTTCTCCAAGTACCAGATCTTGGAAGCACGTTTGGCAGGCGCAGATTCCGTCTTGTTGATCGTCAAGATGCTTAATGACTTCAAGTTGTTACAGGATTTGTATACTTATTCGCACTCTCTTGGTATGGTTCCGTTGGTTGAAGTGAATGATGAGGCGGAATTGGCTGTGGCTTTGAAGTTATCGTATAAGGACGAGTTTGTTCCTATGGTTATCGGGGTTAACAACCGGAACTTGGCCACGTTTGACGTGGACTTGAATACTACCACGTCTTTGGTTTCGTTGGCCAAGAAAGACCGCCCGGTTTTGGTTTTGGCGCTTTCGGGAATTACAAGTAGTGAGGATATCGTGAATTATAAGAAGGAGGGTGTAGATGGGTTTTTGATTGGAGAGAGTTTGATGAGGGCTCAAGAGAGGGGGGAATTGGAGGGGTTTTTGGGGGGGTTGCTTGGGGCGTGATTTTCCGAATTTACGAAGTAAATTTGGGTTTTAGTGAATTTACGGAGTAAATTCGCTAAATTGTGCTAAAATGTGATTATGATTAAATGTGATTATGATTATGACTAATTATGACTAATTCTAATTTGCTTAATTGAAATTACCTTCATTTCACTTTCACTGTTTAATACCTAATGCATCAACTTAACTTCCGATTTGAAAATTTATATAGAAAAAAATAAAAGATGGTTATAAAGAAATATTCTGTATCACTTTCACTATCCCTACTATTGTCCTTTTTCAGTATTTAAGTACTAGGAGACATAAGTAGGTGACTTTATCTATGTATCTCTTATCTCTCTATTTATGTATCTCTATTTATTTCTCTATTTATCTATATACGATACTCGCTACGCTCGTATCTGTCTTATACTAGTACCTATTTATCTCAGGAATCATGCTATGGCGAGCATATTAGGACAACCGAATACTTTTTGATTATTATAAATTATATAATATTTACAGATCCCAATTTGGTCTTTACTTTTTATTCATATCATGGTAAATTTGCAACCAATTTATAAAGACCTCAGAATAATTATTCAGGCAATAGTTAAGAGCTACGAGCGTAGCAAGTAGCTCGTTAAATATTTATTTCTTGTGATATTGTACTAAAAGTAGTTGGCTGTTATAAAATTCACAGTTAATCGCCCTTTATTCACTCATCTCTTCTGCTCTTGTTAAGAAATATTACCCAGTTCACCTATTTAAAAACTCTTATATTGACTCGCATGTGTTATCTCTACTTATTTAATCACCTCATGTTCTCATTATTTTTATGTTATAATCTTTCGTATACGTGTTAATTTCATGCAAATATTTCAGTTTTGCTGAATTTCCATCTACTAACATACCATATCTACCTTAGGTATACACTGTCTAACTGATCTGCTTTATATATCTTTCATAAACTTTACATTTATTCAAAGTTACAATTTTCGCAGCCAATTTAAATTTTTTTTCAGTTTTCATCCATTTTTTAAAAAATGCCTAAACTTTTATTAACTGGATAATAAGCACATGGGATTTAAAGTGTACAATTATTACTATATATACCAAATTTTCCTAAACCCATCTATTTCTGGTATTTCAATTTATCGTGTAATAATATCCTTTTACCTGATTACCCTTCCCATATATAGGGTGATAGGGGTTACTGATCCCGGTACAACATTCTAGTATGTAAAAGGGATATCTAGGAACTCTCTAGTCTGGCCCACATTACTCTTTCTATACCTTGGTCATCTAATATACTACATGATCGGTAAATCTGGATAAATGTCATATTTTCCATTCTAATATCTAGTTAACATCTCTAACAAGAAACTGTTTTACTCTTCTTTTTGCTATATATTTTGCTTTCACATATATTACCTTATTAACAATTTAGCAAAACAGTCTTTTTTCTATTTTTTATTAACATAAATATATACTTCTAAGTATTATAAGTCGAGATGACTTGATCTCATGAATCGAAATTCTCCTAGTCTACTGACACCTACTTCCTTCACGCTTAATTTTTTTATTTTTTTTTTTATTTTTTGATTTTTGATTTTTCATTTTGCAACAAACTACCCAGACAATCACCTCCCATCAAAACTCTTGGTGGCCAAGCTGGCTAAGGCGCGAGACTGTAATGATAACCTCAAAGTAATCTTGAGATCGGGTGTTCGACTCACCCCCAGGAGATTTGTTTTTGCAAGCCAGGAATCGAATTCAACAAGAAACTAGTTCTGCATTTATTTTTAGTTTTAGTCTTCAATCTTGAATATGTATTTATTCTCTTGAATCTGTATTTATTCTCTTGAATATTTATTTATTCTCTTAAGCTTGAATTCTTATTCTTGATAAGTCTGGGATTTGATAAGCTTGAAGATTCTCATAATGATATCAAGTAGTCTTTTGACTTCAAACACTCATAAACCGGTAATTAAAAATCAAAAGACTGTATGAAAGTTTTCATTTAATAACTCAATGAATAAAAAATAGTGTATTTAGTTTCTTTGCTTCTCATTTCTAATTCATTCTGGTCTTCATTTTGCTTATTTTTTGGATATTCCTGATAAACATAATTAAATTATTGATAAGCCTTTATATTCTTGAAGCCTAGACGTTTGTAATCTTAAAAATAGCTACTTGGCTCGTGGCCAAATATCAGGATTTCACTAAATCCAGTTTAAAAAATCCGACAGCTTTTTGGTGAAATTATGACTTTTTACATATTTGAAGAATGTACGCCTTGATTTCGATATCAAAAATTTGGCCGTTCTCGGAATGCCAAGATGATTTCCTGATTCCATTCACGAAACGCCTACTTGAATTTTTCACAAAATGGGTTGAAGTATTCACAATGCCAATTTGAAGTATTCACAATGTCAATTTTATTCACAATGTCAATTTTATTTCTTCACAATCCTAATTTTATTCACAATACTAGTTTGAATTCTTCACAATACCAATTTGATTATACTCAATACCTGTTTTTAATACCTGTTTTTAATACCTGTTTTTTACAATACCTGTTTTTACAATACCTTACAACACCACCTGATCGTACCCAGAGCAAACTCAGTTACAACTTGATATCCATACACAAACAAACCATATCTGGTGATCAGTTTCTTCGCTTAAATTGATAGTGCATAAAACAATTAACGTAAAACAATCAAAAACGATTTAAAGCTTTGTTTATACTAAAATGGGCTTGGGAACTTCCCTACGAATATCCTTCACCCCACAGTTCGTATTATGCCCTCCGAACCCGAGGCCCAAGAATAAGCCTCTTGGTCTGTAGTAATGACATTTCTATACATACCCCTCAAAATGAACTGGACCAATAGGCATTGTGTAGATTGTAAACCGCTACATTCCTGGAACCTTTGGAACTCTGCCACCGATTATGCATCTCACCAATGGAATGTTGCACGTGGGCTTTGTGATGTGTTTTGCTTGTAACTGGGTTCGTTTATCTGTGAATTGGGCACAAAGTTGGCATAAAGTTGACACAATTGTGACAGTTTTGATAGAATTCCGTGTAGGTTAGTAGAAACGGTTCTTTACCTTAATATCCGAATTAGTGCTGGTATATGAACTAGTAATTTTTGTATGGTAACCTATATCCTATTCCGAAAATCCCAACCCGAATATCCTAATATCCTAGTCATCCTTGTCATCCTCCTACTCCGCTTCTTCCGCTTGGATGCACGAAAACATAAAATCCATCTTCGAATTACGACGTTACAGCCCCAACATTCCATTTGAGTTGCACGGTTGGAATAAACCACAATACAGATAAACATGGAGCCATGGGGAATGAAGATGTGAAGAATTGCCGAGGCCAATCCAAGCTAAACTTCCACTATTTAAACACAACCTTTTTCCTAAGTTTCCTTCTTCTCATCAATAACCAAAAAAACCACTTCTTCAATGCAATTCTCCACTGTCGCTTTACTCACCGCTGTTTCCTCCTTGGCTGCTGCCTTCCAAGGTGATGCTACCGTCTACGATGCCGGTTTGGGTGCTTGTGGCCATGTTAACTCTGGTAGTGACTTCATCGTTGCTCTTGGTCAATCCAGATTCAACCAACAAACTCCAAACGGTAACCCAAACAGAAACCCACTCTGTGGTAGAAAGCTTAGAGCTCACTACCAAGGTAGATCTGTTGTTGTCTCTGTTGCTGACTCTTGTCCAGGCTGCTCTTACGACTCCTTGGACTTCTCCAGAGCCGCTTTCAGCCAACTTACTGGTGGCCAAACCACTGGTAGATTTAAGATCAACTGGGAATTCATCTAATCTATTTAGGGATTTAGTGATTTGACTAAGAATTCACCATATTAGATATTTATGGATTTCACTCGGAATTCACCATAATTAGTAATTTATGGATTGACTGGGAATTCATCTAATGGACTCGACTTCTCTTAGTTTTTAGTTAATAAAATTTTCTAGAAAGGTTTGTAATGGCTGCGAAAAAAAAGAAAAAATGAGCAAAAAAAAGAGAATGAGCAAAAAAGAAAGCAACATGAAATGCACAATATAAATACACATTTTGATTAATAATACAGAAGAGATATGAAAGACGAGAAAAAACTTCTAAAAGTACGTCAAGGAGCTTTTGATCCAAGATACTTGTTCCCCATTGATTGTAGAAGACTATATGGAAGACTTGATAGTTATACTAGACTTGACTGATAACTTATTTCCTATCAATGAGAGTTGTTTTGTTTTATGACTTTGGATTTTCTCATATTCAGAATAACTAAATATTCAGAATAACTAAATATTCAGAATAACTAAATACTCAGAATAATTAAATACTCAGAATATATAATATTCAGTATAACTAAATACTCAGAATAATTAAATGTTCAGTAGAACTCTTAACAACTTGGTTCACTTGTATTCAATGTACTTTATCATACTTGTGGTTATACTTATGGTTATAGACTTATGGTTGTACACTTGTGGTTTTATTATTCGTATAACAAACCTTAAGCCACGGACCATTTGGACACAAAACAACCAACCTTCTGATTCTTCATCGTAGACATTTATGATACAATACTGGAATCCAATCTTAGATTTTTCAACCAGTAACAAAGACAAATATAGCATGACGGTGTTCACATCACTAACTTTATTCTTTTACTAAGAAACTACACTGTTTTTGAACAGAATGCAGGACCTATACTGGTCGTGTTGCTCACATGCCTTGAGTGATAGGAGTATCACATATGCCTAAATTCGTGAGGCATTTGAATGTGTTTAAAAATAGAATCATTTGACATTTAAAGTCGTAGAATGTGAAGAATGGACCATTCAACGTGCTGCACGTTCTTCAGCTGTAGTAACCCAAGAAACGGCCGTAGTCGGAATTCTTCAATCTGACATATCTACTGGTGTTTTAGGAGTTGTTCAGGAAACACCAGCAGAGTTCATGTCCATACAAACAAACATGGTAGTATAGATACATGGTTAGTATAGATACAAGAAGGACACCTACTAAGACGATCTAACATGCTTAGTATGTTGATAAAAAAAAATCCGATTATTAATGATCCGATCATTCCCTATTTAGCTTGAGGTGAATCAATACATGTTTATCAAACTTGTATCGGGTTACTCAGTTTACTTAGGTTACTTCTCCTCGAGTCTTCGTGGATACTTCATATAGTATATGTATATATTACTGATCATTTTACTAAGTTGGCATTAAAATCTAAAAGGTTCTCGCTAAAATCTAAAAAGAAAAGTTTTCCGTTAATCGTTGTGAGAATTCTCCGTACTTTTAATGATTTACTCTTCCTATTCTTAATGTATTCCTTTTCCTAATACATTCCTGGTACTCCTAACTTCTTCCTATTCCTATTCCTCTTCCTAATACTCATCCATTACTCCATTACTCATCTTAGTCATTCTAGTTCCTCCTCTTCCCTATTCCTCAATTTAGTTTCTCCCTAATATCTCCCTAATTTCTCCTCATTCCATTTCTTCTCTCCCTAACTCCTCCCTAATTTCTCCCTCACCCTCCCTAATTTTTCTCCATTCCTATTTTTTTCCATGACGCGTCGCGTAAATTTCATCAAAATCACAATCAAAAACTTAATAAAACAACCAAGTAAAACCAATACATCATGCTGGAAAGAAGAGTCGACGCAACTATGCTTGAAGCTGACACCCTTGCACGTGTCATTGGGAAATGCGAATCCTACGACCTGTCGTCTCGATCCGCTACCCTCATGGCCAATGGTCCAATCAAACTTGACGCTTCCAACGAGAACGTTTCGCTTCAAGTTGGAAAGATCTACGAAATCACCGGTAGAGTCAAGGGTGACAACTTCACTGTGTACTCTGCAGTTCAACTCTCGGACAATACCAACTTGGAAATGGCCCTGACGGTAGCCAGGCTTTCTCTGAAGCTTCCAGAGTTGTTTTATGAGTAAAATAAAGAATGAAAGATGGGAAGATGAGACTACAGTGAGAATAGGGACTATTTGGTATATTTCTTTCTATCCTTTCTTACAATCGCTAACTGTGATGTTAAATGTTATGTAAATTAATGGAATGTATGAATATTTGGAAGTTTCATTGGAATCTTGTAGATCGGAATACAAAACATGCTAGAAAATCAATATACATCTCTAACGTATGATAACGTGTACACTTTTATACCTAACAGTTCTCGATGTCGGAAGCCAATTCTCTGAATCTCTTCTCATCACCATAAAGCTCTCTCCCCTTTAAAATCCACTCGGGAACTCCACAATCAACCCCACTTGATTTGAAATTCCCATAACTGATAGCCAATCTATAGCTAGCTTCGCTCCCTGACAGAACAACCAAAAGTCCAATTTCATTTGTAAAAGAAACCACCACATTGGCAGATTTGCTATTTTTTCTGAACCCTGCCGTCTTGACGTGATTGGCAGAGAGATTGTAAATAAACGTAGCCAAGGTACTTATCACCGTGCCGTAGAACTTGTTGGTTTTGTCGAGCTGCGTCACCAAGTTTCTTAGTTTCTCAATCAACTGCTTGAACAAATCATTGTACTCGTAATCTCCATTATCTAAAGGATCCACGTACAACTGGATGAACAAAACATTGTCCACGAGGTTGTTAAGTGCTTTCAAAAGAAGCAACAACAAGGAATGATCGTTTGGTCCAATGGAATCAATTCCTTTGTTTAACGAGTTGAATACTGTTTCAGCTGCTTCGGTGGATGTTAAAACATGTGCTGCAACCACTCTGGGAATCAGAATCCTCAACAAGTCGTATCCGATAAGTCTAGATTTTGGCTTCCAGTCGGTCATAATCTTAGCAACCACTTCATTGATCAATTCCAACGCCTCCTTGGAACCTAACGAGGCCAATTTAGAGCGTACACCGGCAACTTGTTCCTCGGAAAACTTGGCATCTTCCTCCGAGTTGAATTTTTCAAGTCCTCTCATCAATCGATCTGCCACGAAATCCCTAAAGGTGATTATGTCCTTCACTGGAAGAACCGTGAGTTCTTTCTTCTGCTGGCTGTCGGCATACGGATTGTCGACTGGCCCAGCTTGTTGATCCAATTGAATCCCGTCCGTGTTTTTCTGTATAAACTTGATGACCTCATCTGTATAACTAGAAGGAAGCTCATTTTGAGACAAAAATCTTTCTGCAGCAACATACGGATTTTCATTTACATTGTATGGTAATTTAAGCGCAGGCTCGCCATCCTTGACGTCAACGTCAAACACATAGTCCCACATTTGCCCATTGAATTCTTTCTTCTCTGAGCTCTTGGATGAACCAACCACATCCCCAATCTTAATCCATTCGCCACTAGACCATTGGTGTGCTTCAATCACGCCCTCAGGGGATTTCACCATAATCACAGACCCTTCCTGTTTTCCGGGCTTGCCTAAAGCCTCGTACCCTGGAAGATCTGTTTTCTTCAAGTCATCCAAAGTTTGCTCGGCGATGCTTGAATTCTGAATCGACTCTCTAAACTCGGCCAATTCCGAAGCAGACGCAGCTCTCTCTGAGGATTCTGTGAAAACACGCAACATCTTGTCGGATCCTCCAACTACAAAATCGCCATTGTCCAATGCGGAAACACACCACACTGAAATACAAGGTAATGTGATGACCTGGTGGATGGAACCGGATCTCCAAACCCGCACAGACCGGTCTTCCCCAGAAGATACAATATCACCGTTGGACAAGAGAGCCAAGTCGTACACAAACGACTCGTGGCCCTGCAAGGTGTGCAAGACCTGGCCCGATTTCAAGTCCCAGATCTTGACTGTTCCGTCGTTAGAGGCCGAAGCAAACTTGCCATCAGGCAAGATAAGCAATTTCCTCACCACGTCAGTGTGGCCCTCGAACAACCCCACTTGCTTGTTTCCCTCCCAGAGTCTTATTGTTCTATCTGCAGAACAAGTCAAGTATCTGTTTGGGCCCACGATCTTGGCGTCCCAGACCGAGTACTCGTGGCCAATTAGATCGAATTTGAGCGAGTAGTTGTCCAAATCCCACACCTTGGCAGTGCAGTCCCACGATCCCGAGATGATTTCGCCGTTATCGTAGGATAAGGAGCACACGTTGCCCTGGTGACCAAGAAGCTGGTACTTAGTTGGATCGGTAGAATCAATGGGATTCAAATCGGACAAGTAGATCATCGAGTCCTGACCTGCACATGCCACCAAGGGCTCGCTGAGACTGGGGATGTACGTCAACGAATTGATGTACATGTTATCTGGAGCATGGAAGGTGATTGTGGAGTCAGACCAGGAGGAGTCCTTGGAATGATTCCATCTGCGCAAGGTGGAATCTCTCAGCACAGAGAGGATCACGTTGGAATTGGCGCTGTACACACCACGTACGTCCTGCTCATGGCCTGCTAAAGTGGCACTTAGGTTGTATTTAGACATGGTGGCGATATTCTTGTAGATTTTCGTTTGGCTGTAAAAACGTGTGGCTCCTTTAGTTGGGGTCTTCTGGTCAAAATGGTACGGGCACGAAAAGAGGAGCAATATAGTGGAAATGAGTTATCAAGTTATCAAGTTGTGAATTATGAAGTCATCAAGTTGTGAATTATCAAGAAGTCATCAAGTTGTGAATTATGAAGTCATCAAGTTGTGAACTATCAAGTTAAGAAGTATCAAGCAGATCTAGTACATGTGATAGGATAAATATAGCTGGCGTATCCACTCCAGTGTTGAGTGCATGTCATGTATTGTCTTCAGGTTTATCGGTTCATCAGTGAATTAGTAAATTCAGATACTGGACTTTATCTAGAACGCTAAACTTTCTTCTCTGGTGTTTATTAATCCCATAAATCTATTTCTAACTTCAATCTCTTTAAATCTTTTTAAATCGATTGAAATCTTTTCGCAGCCAGAAAAGTAACTGAAAAATAAAACCTAAAAAACCTCATAAGACTAAACAGACTTAAAACCAGACAGTCTTTTAATCATACCTGGAAATACTTCAAGCCACCTACTCGTTTCGCTGCTACATTAGTTTGTCATAAATCATATTCATACACATTTTCTCATCTTCCCTTCAGTAATACCGTCTCTACCATATCCTCATTTATTTTTCTCTTCTTCTTTGGAGGCTGCAAATTAAGAGAAATTTGTTGGCTAGCCACTTTCCGCTGCGAGTTGAAACAAGCACTAAATTCTTCCAAATCGGTGTCCTGGCCAAATTGCTTATGTAGCTGATGGTAAATATCTGTACCTCCAAAACCGAGAGACGTGGTCAATCGGTCTAATTTCAACTCCAAAAGCAATTCTGTCTTGCCTGTATCGAAAAGCTTGTAGAGTACAAATTTCCTATTAAACGTTGTGCATATGAAATAAATGGGGGGAAACCTGTCCATATCCTCTGTACCCTTGTGGAAGAATTTGCAATAGGCTATAGGCCCTAAATTCAACAGATCAAAAGACTTCAACACTGCACCTTGGATATTGACTATTCCAATCTGACTCATGGAATCACAATAAAGTAAAAACCTCCCAAACTTGGAGATATTCAATATTGAAGACAGTGAAATCTTGAAGATCTTATGGTTTCGTAACTTGTCATAGATAACAATCTCTCCGAATTGGGTACCGCCTACAATAGAATCGCCCAAAGCAACGATGGAAACTACCCAGAGCCTGGAATCAGGGTTGTTTTTCTTTTGACGAATTCCGTGCTTGCGAATCTGGCCATCTTTAATGCAATACACCCCTAACCTGGTGTCCTTCCCGCCACAGAATATCCAGATCAGTTCGTTTTTCACACTGATATGGACATCGCTAACGGGCCCATCAATGTAATGGACACTTAGACTCGAGCTCACGTCATCGTTTATTAGGTCATGCAAAACTACTTTGCCCTCATATGAGCATGTATAGAGGAATTGGCCCTTTAAAAGTCCAATCTTAACGATTCTGTCCTCCGAGTCAGATTTCCCGTTCTTCCATTCCTTGTGAAGCTGGAACCCATTCCTTGAAACTTTCCTATACAATTGGACCAAACCTGACATCTTGACAATGGCAAGACATGACTTGTTTTGGAACGGGAAACAAAGCGTTTTTGCGACTGGATCTTGGGTTGAAGTTAAGCCCAAAATGGATTCCACCTTGACTGAAATTGCGGTCTGTTTGCACGAGCTTTCTATCGTGACGCCTAATTGTTAGTAAGAGCAGCTCAGTATGTGTTATTCCGTCAGATCAATGATTATAATCAATGAACTTAATAAGATCTCAGAACTAAGACATACCTTTGATGTCTCCAATACTGGGGATCAATAAGTTCATTGGAATAGATATTGATATTTGAGGGGGAAATGTTGATAGCTGATATGAATCTAGCTAACCCGCCCAGTTTACGCTGTAATTAATTTAAAATTAGTGGTCACTCTTTCCGTTTTTATTACCCCATAAAAAGTCACGAGACCGCAAGTTGCAAAAAGAGTTATGGAAGGAGATATGCGCATTTTGACAGTGACGTTGTGTGTCTAATACTGACTTGATTGGTGCCACCGCTGCCAACTTTGAATTGAAGGACAGGTCTGTGATGGACACACCAAGACATTACTGCTGTCAACGGCCAGTATGAAGAATCCGTCAACCCAGACAAGAACTTAAATTGAAAACAGCGGACACTTGGCTTACTACGACAACAAAGTTGTCTACAATTATTTGACTAATTGAATTGGATTCCCTTGCCAAATGACGAATCTAGAAATAAATTGCTTACATTTTCCAGTCCATCACAACGAATACACAAGTTTATTGTCAAAAATTACGGAATATGTTTAAAGTGGTATCTTGCTTAATCCCAGGCGGTCGTACAAAACGTATCATTGGATGATCTCAAATTTTCACTAAATCGTTCCTCAGAAATGTGTATTGTTTTGCCAAAAAGTACTCTAATGTATTTTTGCAGCCACACATTCACTCTCAGCGCTAGTAACTCACACTTAAATAAGAAGAACAAAATTTAGACATAACTAGATATAAAAACCGAAAACATCTCCACAATCCCCTAAAATCTTCTCACTCAAAAATTTACACATACCTTCTAAAAATCATAAAACACAAAACCCTTTAAAAAATAAAACCTTCCTAAAATACCTTAACATTACCGGAGACACATAAACACTTCGAAGCCATATTTGAAGAGCTGTAACAGCCAATATCTACTTGGATTCTTGCTCTAATGGAACTTAGGAATAGCTTACTTGCCAATATGGTCTATTGTCTCTTCTTCTAGAGTATTAGATACTATGACTATCACCATGACCCAATAACGTTTAACAGGGAGATTCCAAGACCACTACAAACAATCCCACATATGCAACAGTAAAAATATTTGAACAAGCTTGCCACCAGATTATCATTCCCAAAAGATGGAAGAAATATTGCCTACATCCAGATGGGCAACTTTCTGGAAAAAGAACAGTTTTCATGAACGCCTGGACCTTGATTTCCAAGTATACCTTTTAATGAGGTGTTATAGGTATTATCCCTCTACTATGAAACTACACTTGTACGTTTCTTGTATCTTTAAATCCTTACACATCTCAAAATTCTAGAGTCTATTGATTGTCGTTTTCAGTCTATAAGCATACTAACTTAGCTATACTCAAGATATATAAATAGTATAAAACATTATGGTGATTAATTTTATGCCCTTTTGAACACTCAACAGGCCGAGTCAAAATAGCTCTCGAATACCCAAGTATTCTTCAGCGAATCAACAAGGTTGCCAGTAAGCTCTGGAGATTAAATACAAAGGAGTATAACACCATTCCCCACAACAATGGGCTGCCTAAGAAATCTTTCTGTTGCACAAAACTCTCTTCAACCCCTCCATTCCAGACTTCACATATGTTGTGGGAGTAAGATACGCTGTTCCTTGTGGGTTGAAGAGAAGAACATGGGAGAAGGAAACTCAAGCGCTTGTTCCTCAGAAATACACATCGAACTCCTCACCTCGGGCAGATTTTGTAAGTCTATGTTGAGTTAAAAGACTAGCTGATGGGCAGTTGACGGAGTAAACTGCAGAATGGACACAAATACTTTAAGAGAGCCCAATCTGCAACTACAAACCCGACTTCCAGTCTCCATGCTGCACACGACCAACCAGATGGCTCATCCTGAGCTCACAGGTTGCAAATTTTGCAGCCCTATTATTTTTCCTCAGGTCTAGATCCACACCAGGCCAGCTCGGGTCCATTGCTATCCCCATTAAGGTCAAGGACTCTCCCCAACTTCTTGTCCGCTCTAGTGACTCCCATGGAAACCCCACTGCTATTGTTATCACAGTGATCGAACCGTTCAACGCCGATCCCAACAAGCTTTCCTTCCAAGTCGCCCAGGACTCGCTACCGACTGTGCCGCTTCCTACGGAATCCAAGTGGGTGCCATTCCTTAACCATTAACCTCCAAGATGAGCTCACACTCTCCGCTGCTGCGCTCAAAGAGAGCTATTTCGTGGTGACCCCTGACTAAGCTCTTTAACTGCAGGAAGACAAGCCGCTTATGCTACCCTCGACTCAATCCGTGCCACACTCAACTCCACAGACAATAACGTCAACCCTAAAGTCGTCGTCTGGAGATACTCTGGAGGTGCACTTGCTTCCGGTCGGGCTGCTGCAGTCCAGCCTAAGTACGCTCCTGAACTTACCAAAAGCATTATTGAGGCTGCATTGGGTGGCTTTGTCAATGTCGTTAGAACTGCATTGAAGGTTGTCCCTTTGCTGCTATCACTCTTGCTGTTTTAAATGGGCACGAGTATCCAGAGGTAAACCCTCTACAACGACATGTACGATGGAGAGCCAACTATAATGGGCAGGTAACAATTGTTTTATTCCTAGTACGCTCAGTTTCATCGGCACCAGTGTCTTCACAGGTTCCAGGAGATCCTTCAAGAGCGGTTGAGACTTACTCAAGAAACCAAGATCATCGAGGAAACCACTTTAGCCAACACCAACAGCCTCAGTGCCCCGTGTTTATCTACCACTCCAAGTTAGATGAAGTGGTGCCTGTTGATGGTGTTGACAGAGTCTACAACAACTGGTGCTCTTGGGGGATCAACTCGTTGGAATACGCAAGCGATGTCTTGGCTGGCCATGCAATCGAGTTTGCAAGCGGATCGTCAGCTGCTCTTGCCTGGATCAAGAACAGATTCGAGGGAAAGGCAGCAGTAGAGATGCAAAAGAAAAAATAGACTCACCAATTTGGAGTACCCTGGTGCCTTTCTTGCATTTGCTCACCAATTGGCCACCAGCGTAAAGATCTTCCAGCAGGGCTTGGGTCCAAAATTCTCACTTCCACGTGGTTTGCTATGGACAGTTTGGGTGCATATATCTGCTGTACAAATGCTGATAGAAGTTTTATCACCAGACCGTTATTGTTACGGACTCATCAGGTGTTGGGTGTTTAGATATTCTCGGTTGCATATTGCAGCCTTCTTTCCCTTAATTATGGGATTTCATTTCCGGTGTTATAAAAACTTTCGGTCTGATGTATGAATAAAAAGTCGAAAAACTGCAAGAGTTGTGCTTTGACCAAAGGCTTAGCACCCATGTCAAACACTGGTAGACGTGAACTGTAACCATTTCCCATTTTAAAATGCATGGTTGCGAATTAATGCGAAACAATTTTGATACATTTTGGTTACTATGGTATCTTTCAGATCATTCCAACACGTGGTATACAACAAATAGATATCTCTTTCAATTAACTCAAGTCTTTTTTAAATTCTATCAGAATCCCTACCAAGTGTGCTCTTTCTCCAATATTCCTCTAAAATACACTCTTCGTGCATTTGAGCTACAAGAAAATTCCGATCAACAGTTTACTCTCTTCTTATTCTTGAAATTCGTCTTAAAAATTCTAGACGTATTATAAGATCTGGAACCTGTTGAATTTTGAAACTGTCAGTTTAAGGAAATTTTTGAATTCTCTAAGATTGATTTCGTCTCATAAGAACCGTTTACGGATATTTTCATATTTGATTTTACACGAAAAATGAGACTGGAAATGTAAACGCCGTTCCGGATTA